>JAUELF010252089.1:0-11829 GCA_031471495.1 Clinocardium nuttallii
GTATATTCGAAGTTTCTTAAAAACAATAATGTTAAAAAATTATGTCTGCAAACAGTGTTCCTACAATCGTTTGACAGATAACTCATCCTTCAGAGCAGCCTTTTTGTTAGCCCAGGTATGACATGTCCGATTCGGTCAGAGCAAGTGAAATAGAAAATATTCTGACAAGCGACTTGGAGATGGTGGAATGATCTAAGCCCCTGGATGATGCAGAACCTTTCGAGCTTTCCTTTGAAGCAGCTCCCGCGGGTCTAATACAGTCCCCCGAAAGTCCTACCAGTCAAATTTCCACCAAAGAAGGACGAAAAGTGCAGGAAGCAGGAATGGCATAACGTAATAGGAGACAAGATAATGCCGAGTGAAGATGGTCTGCCTACACTAGAAAGGATACCGACCCCAAGTCTACTACTTGATATATTGATTGGGGTTTAACGCCATTTTTAACAGTTTCTCAGTCATATCACGGCGGCCAGATCACCTACTCATGTGTTTCCTGGTTTTCTCACACAAGTACTCCTCGCAACAATCCTCCCAAGCAACTGGCTGATTTTCCACATAGACTAAGCCCATTGGTGAAAGACAAATGACGCAGGTAGCATTGACTTTTGTCAAACGCAGAAAAAAAGGTGGTCCAGCCCGGATTTGAACTCACAACCCCTGGATTGACAGCCCACGTCGCTACCGACTGAGCTACCAGGGATACCAAGTCTACTACACATGAAGCTGAGAGACTGGTGTCAAAATCGTCTGCCTGTTCTGTATAGGAGAACAATTTCTAAATATCTGCTCAAGCCTATCTAAGAGACGTTCAAGTTCCCGAACTGATAATACAAGAAATCGCCATTGCGAAGACTGAAAACGTCCTTTCTCCAAAATTCCCAGCAGAGATTTGGATAAAAGTCCCGCTAAACAATTAAAGCCTTTTGCGTCTAGCGAGCGAAGACCATCCGAGTCGTCACATAGAAATCATTATGTGAGGCCGGAGCTCCTAACTACTAGTGCTGGTCTAGGAACACAGAAGAAGAAAGGGACCAAGACCTTACACCGGACAGTTGAGTTGCACGGGGTAGATTTGAACGTGAGTATTAGCCGCGTCCCTGCTGCACATTTGAGGAGAGAAAAACTAAACCCTGTATTGTTCCTGGGTGCATGGAAAACGTAATCCAACAGAGGATTAATGCCATAAGAGAGCAGCTTCCGAGTCTGTTCGACGAAAGCATCCAACCGTCCGAAGAAGTAACCAGGAAGCGCCGGTTAGCAATAAAGTTAATAGCACACTGGATGTTCGGAGGTTGTGTCATAGTTTCGCAGTTAACGAAATACGTAGTCGCCTTTGAAGTACTGACCATAAACCAGACTAAGGAAGTGAGTGAAGAGCAATCTTCAGCCATGGCAGAGATCTGTAGGGAAAGAACAGTCCAATTTCCGGAAAGGTTTACCCTGCACGACCCTGTCTAGCCCAGCACCCCGGTTTCATTGGAGAGCTATGCTGTTCTTGAGAGTCCAAATGGAGCCCCGTTTCCGAGATATGCTATATGAGCAGTTCCCAACAGACAAAACGGCGCGAGTTCCTAGGGAAACCAAGTCATAGGATATTTGCGACGTAACTCCTGCTGATACAGCATACGAAGTCAATATTGTCGGCGCCACCTCAAACGTTTGTGACCCGGAAACATATCATAAGGAGGACCAAATCAACATGTGTATTGTTCAGAATGTTAGTGTATGTTTGGGACTGCATCCGAAGAAAGTACACCGATGGTCAGAAGAAGTTCGAACCCGATTTGAAGAATTAAGACAGCACCCGATGGCAGTCGGAACAGGAGGGGTCGGTCTGGACTATAGAGTCCCATCTGGAACATGGTTGAAACAAAGATTAACCTTAAGAGATACTCAAGATGGTGAAACCCAGACATGTATTGGGTAACTACAGCAGATGTGCCAGTGGGGCCAATACCGACCTACCTCTACATAACATACTGAAGCAGGGTCAAGGAGTTCTACCTTCAAAGCAGAACATCCATCTGCACTGCTTCTATGGATACGGCGAACTGGTAAAGATCTGGTTGGAACACTTCCCAAACACTTACTTTGGATTCACCAGACTAGTAGATCAAATGGAACGGCATGAGTTGGAGGCACTCCCACTGGTCCCTGGGGAAAGACTACTGTGCCACATATAGAAGCTACGTAGCAGAAGACGTTTGAAAAGATTATGGCAAAAGGACATATCGCTCATAATGTCACAGTGAATGTTTTCAAGTCTTTTGCAATAATTCGACTTTCATTCCTAGAGGTTAGGAAGGTCGCCTGCTGTATATGTGATGTATGGGAAAGAGTAAACCTTTACTCCTTTCGTTGTCAATACTGTTTCCTATTTGTTAGTAATCTTTTAGATACTTCCACTGTTTGATTAGAAGTTATTGTAATGTATTGCATAAATAGTTCATGTAAAGTCATAGAGCATATACATAGACTATAAAGTTGTGGATGATAAGAATAGATTTTCTGAGAATTCACAACAAAAAAGCAGGCCCAACTTGTCACGAACCATCAATAACTACCGAATAAAGTCAACATCCTTTCTCGAAGCGAGAGATACAGCAAATCGGCAGTCAATTTGTACAACCCAAAGAGCCTATTTTACCGTGCATCTTACGTGTGTTAAAGTTACGATCAATTCGAACCAATAGTTGTTACGTCTAGGTGTTAGAACCTGGTTGATCTGAGATCAGTCTTATCTTCTTTGATAAGACGGCTGCCTGGCGTCAAATATGTTATTTCTACCTTTTTGTTTAAGAAACTTTGTGATTTTAGAGCTCCTACTGGACGTTTCTATTCTAATATAGCTAAATCGAAATTCCCATTTCATCTTATGCGATGACAAATATTGTAAGAACACAATATTTAAGTTAAGAACTACTATGAATAAAGACACTTGTTATTCATATTAAGCAGAATCAGTGTTAAAACAATTCTGATGAATATTAATTATTTCGATACATTCACACACATGTATATGGTCGTCGTTATCAATACAATTCATAACAATTCAATTTTACATATACATATAAGTAATGGCTTTACCGTATGATTGTTCTCGTTGTACAGTAAGGAGGGAAAGTGCATGGTATAATCATAGTGTGAGAATATGCCAAACAAAACCAATACACTTCTATGTTTTTCAAGCAAATTATAATGTTTTTCACTATACTATATTTTCTAGTTAAGGTGCCCTAAATAAGTGTACATGTATATATTCCGAAACAAAGATTAAAGGTCGTATTCAAATATTAATTATAGTTGCGTTGACTTCTTCGAAAAATTCAAATGTCTATGGCACTTTAACTAGAACATATATTATATTGAAAAACAATATTATTGCACTTTCCTTCATTGTTGTACAACGAGGACAATCATACGGTAAAGCGATTACTTATATGTATATGCAAACAAAGAATTGTAATGAATTGTATTAAAAACGACGAGCATATACATTTGTATGAATGTATGCTTGATTGTATATATACTAGGAAGGACACATATAAAGAACACAAATTTGTTTAGACAACGACTTCAACTCGATTCAATACATACACTTCGACGACTTTCTAATTGACCACCAATTCTTTTTTATAATTCATGAAAAGCATTTTTGGAGAAAAATATAAATAACCAATATAAGTTAAATATAATTTATTACTTATATGTAAAATAAAACTTCATTGAAATTTTATCACGGGACTAAACTTAACAGCAAGGACACCCTTAAAACAAAATCTGCGAGATCAAATTACGTCGTATTTGATTTCGTTTCAATACTTTGTATGTCCACCCGCTGCGGTAATTTGAGCAGGGCACATTGTCCTCATTGATATAGATTGCTCGAAAATAATAAAACAAATTGCACCTTTTATAACGACGCGTAACATACCTGTCTGATAGGGGTGCCGGCACGTATCCTTCCGACGGTTAAGCGCGTTCTGCAATGCTCATTCTCGCAATATTTAATGTTTTTCATAAAAGACAATCCATGAAGAATACATTCCTACCAAAAACGACAACTGCCATGTCGTGCACGAGGAACGCGAGCACATAAGCTATTTTTGCATGGATGATTTTGTACATGACTACATGATTCTTTCTGTAAATCGATAGATTGGTGTGTACAATACAAAAATAACCAAACTTTAAATTTATTGATTAAATATGTCGCTTAATATCATATTGTATATGGTGGCTAATTAGAAATTCGTCGAAGTGTATTACTAATCTAACAGAGACGTACACTATATTTTCTCAATGTCTTTTAATGTCGTCTGCTGGAGCGTTAACGTATTGGAAAAGCTTTAAAGATCATATTTGACGTTACGTAAATGATAAAATAAAATATTAAAGAAAACAAAACGCAACAATTATTGGATTACATAAGTAATAGAAAAGCGTCCCACGACGTGTCATTGTGACGATCAGTACGTAGGGACTTTGACCCCTATAATTTATTGAAGAAAACATTGTACATATTGTACTTGACATTATGCTTCCACGCATTATCATCTTTATACAAAACAAATTGACTCAAAATTAAAAGTTAGTGACACAAACAGATTTAAACATATTTAAAATACAAGTATAACATTTACTTCATTATTGCTCCAATAATTTTATGTGCGGTTTCTGAATCTACGTGTTATTGATACGAGTTTATTGAGTACCCACATTTATCATTCACTTTCCATCACTATAAAGTATTCTCGTTATGTCTTACAGCAACTACACCATATATAGTCCGACCTGTGTGTAACGTCCATCCATGGGAAGAAAACAAGCTGGTCTTTCTTCACATGTGGTCATTATTAAAAGGGTCAATTATGCAGAAAAAGGGTATTTGGAAATATGCAGTATGGTTGCTATAGACATGGAACTTCTAAACAAATGTGGTCTTTAGCACAGGTTTGACTATACATACATACCACTTGTAGCTGAGCACACACACATCACGATCCAGAGTCCTTTGCTGTTTTTGTAGATACCGTTCGGGCTGCAGCATGTGATCTTCAACAGGCACACCATTACAATAATCATGGTAATCACACTGATGATTGCTTCCGCTCTGTACTCGTTAACGTTGGGGAGAAGGGATGAAATAGATGTTATGTAAACATTTATTATATCATATATATTTATAAGTACTTACACTACTTATCAAATAATAGGATTGAGAAAAAAGACCAACAGCTTATTAAACAATCGAAAGAAAAGTTAAATGTGACATCGTTAAAGTGCCGTTTTCTCAATGGATTCTTGAGATATAGCAGTTGGTTTGTATCCAAATAAATTTTCCTTCCAATCATGCATTGTTTTTTCTCTGCCTTTATTCCATATCTAATTGACGAAAGAATATCAAATCGTGAAATGAATATTATATGTTGGTTTAAGAGTTAGATAAGGATAAATTCGCGGCGCTCTGCGATAACAATCGTTATGAATAAGCGATCTGTGAAGATACGGATCCGCCTGAACGACAGAGCAGTCTTATCTGTGTCTTCATTGTTTGCCTATCATTTCTGACGGTTTAAAGAAACTTATGTAATGCATTATTTATTCCAGTATATAAAGGTTGTTTGATCCGTAAGCATGTACATGTATGCTCAGATTAGGCAAGTCTTTTTGCATGTGTGTACAAAATAACAAAAAGATGCTGTAAGACGCCCATGCAATAGATGACTTTTAAAAAACATTATGACAAATGAAGTAATTGCTCATAATGAACAATATATTTCTGGTTGTTGTTTTTAAGTCTATTCAATATTTACATTTTCATACATAACGATTTTCCAAGATAATTAAAAATTCATATGCTGCAGATTTGTCCTATGTGGGAAAGAGTTCCGTCTTCTTAACGCAGTAATCGTGGAACCAAAGAATCAAGTATGAAAGTAAATCTGGCTACAACAAATTATGATGATGCTGAACATGAAGATGATAACACTGATGATGATGTTGCTGATGCTGTTGATGGTGTTGTTATTGATGTTGATGATACTGATTATATGATGACGATGATGAAGATAATGATACTGATGATGATGATGATGGTAATGGTTCTACTTCAACTACTACTACTACTTCTACTATTACTACATCTACTTGTTCTGCTGAAGATGATAAGATCTGATTCAATAAGCATTAGGTTCCGACAATCAGGACTAGAGCTTAAAAGTTGAAAGTGTCTAATGTAAACAGCGCCTTAGCCAACATCGCTTCAAAGACCACGTCTCAATTATATAATTGTAGCTAACAGCGGGTCAGTCAAACGTCTACACCGTAACCCTGGGTGCAAAGAAAAAAGCCAACACTTATATATATATATATCTAAAATCAAAATAATTAAATTAAATTGCAATAATTTATTACCCATAATACAAGATTAAAGATGCAAATATTTTATTTTAATAGTTAGCCCACCGGCTCATGATATAAACAAACATATATAGTTTTGCCCTCATAAACTACAATTATTTGAATTTACATATAGTTGTTATGTAACAAAATATGTACGATAAGTGGGAATTAGTAGTAGGTTATGCACAGACTTTACCGATGTTAGAAGCTAAGGGAAATAATTAAACATGGAGAATTTGGCTCCAATGATGCTTCGTTCATTTATATTTTGTCTAGACGTTTTCAAAATTCAAGATTCAAATATATAGGACACCGGCCTCTTATATAAATACATGTTTACCCCCCTCAACAAAATTCAAATATTTGTAGATTACTTTCCGGTGATTCTTATTAAACATAAATATAAATTCAATAGCAACTAGTTACATATCAGAATATATGGATATTAAATGCTAAGGTTAAACTATTCATGCCTTATCAACAATATTTTGTGCACTAATTTACAAATATTGAAATAATTGTAACTGTTGCAAAATAACATGAATCTATTACACTTTGAATTTTTCCTGAATTTCTCATTAAGTTTGCAAAACAGAAAATCATGAATTGAAATTCATCCTCAATTACATCAATTGCTAATTGTTCAAGATAATACGTGCAATCTTCATTTGGAGCAGTATGATGTTTGTCTACCTCAATATTCAGTTTACAATCCGAGCAACACAATTTTGCAAATGCTTTCTTAAGGTAGAAAGGTATTTCAATAGTTGAATAACGTTCCACGTTTAAAAGTTTACAATATCATAACTATAGGTAAATATAACATAGCAATGTATCGATGTTAGTGAAAGCCTATACAGTGTAAATTAGTTTGATGTCATCCTATCAGACTATTGACAAACTAATATTTGGTACTGCTTAATTAAGTAAGAGACATTTAAACACACGTCGACACAATAATGAAAATAACACGATGAAAGCATGGCAGCCTTTGAACTGTTTTAACTTCTATAAGATTGCTTGTATTATGTTGTATTATGTTGTATTGTCACAACGTTGTTAGATACATGTTCATGTAGGTATTCTTTCATTAAACTGATACAGAGCCGACGCGGGATCAAACACGGGTCACCGGCTCTCGGGACTGACAACCTCTAAATGAGACTGATAAACTATGGTCGTTGTCAGGGAGGAGTTTTTTGGGCATATTTGTGATTTATAATGTTAAGTCAACATGCATCAGAGGATATGAATAATATTGATGTGATATAAATCGGATACTGTTAAAATAGGTTTAAACTCCCAATAAATCACAATGTGAATGTGAAAAGGTGTAAGCAGAATCTACATAATTTGACAGAAGCTTATAACAAGCTTGCATCGGTTAACTGTGAACAGTGTAGATCTAGATATATGCTTTTTATAGCAGTCAATACGTACATTTCCTCACGTACTGGCTCATTTTCTTATTATACATGAAAAAGAATACAACACACAAGGTTGCATAATATTTACATGTGCAAAACCTAAGAATAATGAACAAAATATTGGACAGGTTTGACAGCTAGACATTCGGGTTTAAAGCTTAACAATTGATTAGTTTATACATATTTAATTCTCATATATTTTACATAGTAGAACAATAAAATGTAGAAATGGACTGGACTGAAATCTCATAGCTTATAATAGAGATTGATTTACAGGAAACACGGTGAATATTTCAAATATTCAGAAAATATCAAATTACTTTAGCTGTACAATTTATCATACACGAAAAGGGTTGAGAGAGAGCAAGAAATGGGGAAAGAGGGAGAAAGATGTATATATAAACATAGAAAGAGATACATAAAGGAGGGTAGAGCGCGTTGGGAGGTGAGTTAATGTATATGTCAACTATCCATAACAAATAAAAAAAATATTACAAAAACGAATTAAGGAAAGGGGTTAATTATCGTGAGCTAAATCGTTTGGTTCCAATTATACATTGGTTACGATTGATGATTAGTGTTTAGTGCTGTTTCTTTGTATACTATAGTATATCACCACTACCAATACTCTTAACCATGTGTTTCTTGGATTTCTCACTCCGGTACTTTAAACGTCATTCCTCAAAGGCTGGCAACTTGTTTTCATACCACATTTACTATTCAGACCAGTTGTGGACGACGATGGACACTAGCTAGAACACCTGTCGTCAATTCTTCTTTAAAAACTGTATGATAGGTTTTAAAAAGGTCTATAAATCTCTTACAGGTAATTTTATTCATCAAAGTATTGAAAGACTACATACGTGGGTCGGCTGTTTGTCCGCCCAGTAACCCTTTCCACATACTATAAATCCACACATGACGAGAAAGTCCGGGAAAACTTTAGTAAATCTTATTAATGAATTGAGCTCATTATGCGCAATTTCTATCTATGTCACACTTTTTTTTAAAAAGTCGTCTGCTGCAGATGTGTCAAAATGCGTCTGTGAATGGAAGAGGTTAACCAACTAACAAATGGGCCTTGAAGCTAAACAATCGGAATGAAACGTTGTATTTGTAAGTAACGAAAATATCAATATTTTTTTGAATTGCCAAGCTTTAGGATCTTGATGAATATGCTCGTGTGTTTGTTTGACTTACGTTAAGCCTCTCTCAGCAGTAGTTCAGTTATATTAGGGCGTTTAATTAGTAATTTAAACGTACCACCGGTATTATATGTGTTTACACCAATTAATCTACCACAATCCTATCCCGCAACCCTGGAGAGTAGATTATATTGCAGCTATGACGGCTGATAGTTAACTACAACATTCTTAAGTAATTTACAGTCACATAATTACGTATTTAAGTGTATATATATGTTACATCAGATGTGCTCCATTGAACAACATATTACTGATTTTATGCGAAAACAAATACATGTAAATAATGTTACGCAGAACGTGACCCAACGCTGTTGCAGTAATCTCGTTACATTCAGATCAAACTTCTTCGCTGTACGTTTAATGAAAATACAGTAACAAGAGCTGTCGCAAGACAGCTTCTCGACTAGTTTGCCATTTGATACTATAGTCAATAGTTGTTACAGAGATAGTGGCATGATAGTATAGTACTATAAATCAAATTGGACACGTGTTGTTTGAAAGCTATCATCTGCTGCTTTGAGAAAAGGCATTACATGCTAATTTTAACCCAAATTTCTAACTTCAACAAGGGCGATAATATATAATGGATACTGTCACGAGTTATCTTACATGTTTAAGTTTAAATCAAACCATGAGTGGTTACTAAGATACTTACATGATAGTACCATCGCATGCAAAACTTTTACCAAATTTTCAAAGTCAAACAAGGACCATAATTTGAACTAAATTCATATAATAATAATCTAACTTGACTGTCTGACACCCCTGAAGACATGAGTGAAGTTTCAAGTCAATATCATAAGTGGTTACTGAGATTATCCATGATAGTACATTGCTTGCACAACTTTAACCAGAATTTTTAACTTAAAAAAGGGACATAATTTGCATTATATGATGAAAAGCGTTATCAAACTGAATTGTTTGTATAGTTGTGATGGTTATAAAGGGCTTTTTGAAGTTGCAATGCAATGCATCAAGTAGTTGCTAGGATATCGAATCTTAATGAAGTTGCACGCAAAACTATAACCATAATTTCTAAGTCAAAAAAGGGCTTTAACTTGCATTCAATGCAGGACGGGGTTATCTTACTTAATAATATACATACGTGATATAGTTAGGGAAGGTTTTAAAAGTGCCAATGTAATGTACCGATATTGAGATCTGGACTTTTAATTTAGTTGCACGCAAACCTTTAACCATAATTTCTACGTAACATATGTCTACACGTTGCATCGTATGCTGGATAGAGATATCATACTTGATTGCTTACAAAGTATAGGTGTGATGATTGGGAAAGGTTTATAAAGTTTCAATGCAATGCAACAAGTAGTTACTAAGATATGGACTCTTAATGTAGTTGCACGCAAAACCTCAACCAAAATCTCTATTTTCAAAAAGGGGCATAATTTTGTAAACTGACGTAGAGTTTTGGGACTTGTCTTTTAAGGTCATTTGATGATGTCCAATAAGTGTGTGAAGTTTGAAAGCAAACAGCTGTGGTTTGTGAGGAAAAGCTTTGCATGCACAACTTAAACCAAAGTTGAAACGCCGACGCCAACGCCGACGCTGACGTATCGTGAGGGCTAAAAAGAAACCACAATTTGATTTTTAATACAACTTTTAGAGCTGAAAAAAAAATGTTAAAACAATTCACAATTTACTATCACATCAGCGTTTTTCGTTAATGCATGATTCTTTTGTTTACACAAACACTGGTGTGTTGGCGCCAAATACATATAAACCGCGGGCTGTGTTTTGGTGCAGATAATCCAGGCTTCTGTACTCCATTTTATATTGTGACTGTTTATTTTGAGACTATAACTGATTTGCATATACACTGTTCGTAAGTTGATCGAAGACACACACATATGATTCCTCATTCACGCAGTATACATTTAGACTACATATGCATGTACGAATTGTGTGTATGTACACGTCTCTGTAGCAGACACATTTTGAAAACATTCTGACGAAATGAGAAATTGCTCAAGACGAGCAATTTACCGCACTGTTTTCAAATATATGCAATAATTACAATCAATTTTGAGATTTTTTCTTTTTTTCATTTTAACAATATGTTATTTAAGTCCTCTGATGCTCATTGTTTGTATGCTGGAACAACTTTGTCACAAAAATGATACTCAAAAGGATTTCTATACTGAATATTAAAACACTCTAAGACATGATAAAGACCTATTAAGTTGCTGCACATGCATTGGTATTGATTTGATTTGTCATAAATCTTTAATCCCAAACAGATGACAAATGATACTAAGGGATATGAGTATATTCCCAAACAAGGGGTAGAGTCAGCGACGCGTGTTATAGATCCAGGGATTGTGAATTCGAGCTCCAGCCCAGCATTCCTTCCGACGTTTTACACTGGGACAATCATCATTCGTGTTCCAGCAATGGGCTTACAGCCTACGTAGAAAAGCAGTCAATAGCTTGGAAAGTCTGTTTTGTTGAATTCTGGTGTTGACAGGCCAGTAAACACATGAGTAGGTGAACAGACTGCTGTGATATGACAGACAAGATGTTGAAACGACGTTAGCGCCGCCATGGTCTTCTTTATTAGCAAAACGTTCAATACTAGGTTTAGAACATTGCATATGAATAATGATTGAATATGTGATATTGAATGTTAATTTCGCTTGAACAAAACAAAGAGAAAAACAAACACTGATAAACAATGACATAAGAAAAAAGAAAATATGGTCTTTCGCACTCAATTAATTTCATACTTGCCACCTTTTAAATAGTAATGGGACACGCTACTAGTTTTTCTCTTG
>JAUELF010252100.1:0-11828 GCA_031471495.1 Clinocardium nuttallii
GAGAGACAGAGACACAGAGAGAAGAAAACTCTTGTAGGGTCAGCCTGCATTATAGTTAGCTTAACCATGTGTTTGTTTTCTCGCAACAGAAGGCTTAACCCTTGTCCCTCATATAGAGGTTTTCTGACGCCTCTGCAGCAGACAGCTTTTTGAAAACATAGTGACACAAATAGAAATTGCCCAAAACGTGCATTGTCTCCTTTGGCCACAATGTTTTCCACTTTTAGTCATAGGTTATCATCTGTTGGCCAAATATGTTAAAAGTCGTCTGCTGCAGAATTGTCGTATGAGGGAAAGGGTTTAATAGTATACCGGTTATATAACGGCGCCATGTTGGTTGTTTACCCGTTTAGCCGGTAGTAGTCATGTTATACTGTCATATGTATGCATCAGTCATAATGCAATCCAATCACATTCTTAGAGTTAAGATGGAGTACACAGTTCAGGTCGAATGAAAATGTTTGGAGTTGAAAATAGTTTTCACTAGTAATACTTATTTCTATTACGGGTCAAACTTAAAAGACATTAATAATGGCAGTAAACTAGTTCTTTCATTCGCGTTCAAGATAATGGAGTAAGCTTTAC
The DNA here is from genome assembly GCA_031471495.1 of Clinocardium nuttallii. Taxonomy (NCBI): domain Eukaryota; kingdom Metazoa; phylum Mollusca; class Bivalvia; order Cardiida; family Cardiidae; genus Clinocardium; species Clinocardium nuttallii. The sequence goes on from JAUELF010252100.1 coordinate 586, forward strand.
GACTGACTCGCTGGTGTCAGACAAGTCTTAGTGATAATTTAACCAGGAAATGCCGTTATAATTCAACACGTATTGAAAGCGGTGTAACACGTAAACACAACACAAAGAATGCTAAACAATATGCATTTATTACATTTCTATCAACGATAACGATATCTCGGTGAAAGAAAATTCATAATAGTTAATTTACATTTAATCAACACCAGTGAATTAAACTACCTATTATATCGTATACCATTGCGCATGCGTGCCCATCCCTTTTTCCACGGCCACGCCTCATCCGAAAATAATGCGCAAAGTAAGTAAAAAGACAAAAAATAATCTCTATTTACTTAATAGACCCAATATTGAAATTCAAGTGACATTATTACACATAAAGTACAAGTAAGGATACAAAAATAAGTACTAGCAATTCAAAAGGGAGATGCTCACACGCATACTTTATGCGCATTCCTTTTCGCTCAATCGATCTCATTTTTGCTTATTTTTACGTAGCGTACATTCTAAAGTTGAATCATTTTCGAGATTAACAATTTTGTGCCATTTCGAGTGTACTTTTTGGACATAATTTTCCATCAAATGAAAATGTAACAGTATAAAAATACGTAAATAGCGGGACAATTTATATCACAGAAGAAATTTAAGAAAATTTGAAAAAACTTATTACAGGAAATGTCTCAAAATAATTTCACGTCTTATATAATTGTGCTTCGTCCTTATTTTGGTAAAATATAAACCAGAAAAATGATGGTACCCTGCGGCAAATACGTCTAAACAATTTAAAACTAATGACACTCGAGCAGGGTCACAGCGAACCTCGCGGCATGACATAAATAATATGAGTATCCGTTACGTCTGGTACGGTCCTTAATTTAACCCCTTTCCATTACTTTAACGCCTCTGTAACAGACAACTTTTGAAACATAGTGACAAAAGAAGAATTTGCTCAAAACTATCATTTTTCGCCTTTTGTCACAGTGTTTTAACTCTTTTCAATAATCATACATAGATATTTTCGTCTGCTTCAATTTGTTTGTATGTGGGAAAGGATTAATGTATTAGCAAGAATCCAAGCCTTATTTCGGACGGACTGTAGATACTTTTATGCGATCGTGCGAATGTACAAGGTGATCGGAGTCATTGCATTTATGGAATATTCTCTTCGGCGAGATTGTATTTATTTCATTCAACTTTGTGTTTCTTAAAATCAAACAGATTTACAGACGTACTGTCGAATTTAACATTTGAGCCGTCCCGCGAGAAAACCAACATTATGAACTCTTATTAGAGTATCGATCCTGATCAGCCTAAAATGAAATTCCATAAAAGATGATAAGCATGTTTCGTTTTCCCCTCACGTTATATGCGCTAATTTTCATCATCACTAATTCGGCCTCTTTGAAGCCTTTAAAAACATGTAGGGTAATACACGGGAAATCTCTCTAATTGATGTTGTATTTACTAAAAAAAAATTAATCTGTGGCAGATGCGTCCGCAAATGTCTGTATTTGAAAGGATTAAGAAGGGGACCGCGAATATACGTAGTCACTGTTGTGCAAAATGATATTCCCAATACATCGGCTGCGTCTAATGATTCTTCAGTCTTCACTGTACGTTTTTAAATATGAGCCGTCCCGCGAGAAAACCAATACTATGGCCTCTGCGTAAAGTATCAATCTGGATCAGCCTACGCATATGCCGCGTAGGATTTTCTGTTTCAGGAATCACTACTCTATACCTCTATCCCCCTGAGACGGAATGTGTCGGATCAGTCTGTGCAAACTGCACAGGCGGACTTGGTCGATATATTACGCAAATGCCATAACGTTGATTTTCTCGCTGGACGGCTCAATTTATAAGTTAGCCCTAGATGCATTTTTCGACAAAATTCTGGAAGAGTAGCTCCACAATCACTAAGCTACTATAACCTTTAAATGACGTCAATATGTAGACTCATTTATACCCCAAATCGCTAGAATAAAATATGAAAAATGTCAAAACACAACATATTAAAGGTTGTAACTCGTCCATCAAAATATTTTCGCGTACATATGCAATGACAAATATCACATTCATGTCAACGTCTTTGCGTGTGTTGCTAAATGACGAGCCATACAATCAAGCCTATGTTTAAAGACTACCCTTAGGCAGCTGGTCTTTACTTACAGGTGTTTGTGATAACATGGCATTTATACAGAAAATGATTATTTTGGAAACAAATAGAACGGTCGCTATAAATAAGGGATTTCTATTCCAAGGTGGTTTTTAGCACATGTCCGACTGTACCACCATTAAAAGGTTAATATGTTTACTTTAAGAGTTTCAATACAAATGTTCAAACGAGAAACATAATTGAGGCTGTCAATGCACCACCATACAGGTATGCACAAAAAAGACAGCAATTCAAGTGAAACAAAACAGACGTTCCATATTATTTCTACATAAAACCCAGGATCCGCGGAAATCATTAATATCCGATAGAATGGTCGTAACAAGGGGCGATACATCACCGGACGGTACCGTAATTCGGATAATCTACTTCCTGGAAGGTGATCAGTCGCATCATAAAGCATTTATGTGGAAGAACCGACCGAGATAAACTGCTAATTTGGTACCAATTAGACCGGACGGATTCGTGAGTGACGAATGAGGATTACATGCGAAAAAGACGTTAGATTAGCGTCTCGCAAAATTGTTATTGGGTTTCATTGAGTAAGATTTAACCTTAATACTGCTTTTACACGTTCTGCGACTGGTATTGCCATTGTCGATTTTTGTATTATATATATATATATATAGGATCTGACATGAGTTCTCACTTCATATAATGCTGTAATGCACGAGTTCAAGAAATGTGTTATTAATCAAGCCTTTGGCGAGCTTAATAACATTTTTTTTTCGGTCGAGTTTAATAAAACTTTATGAAATGAAAACGAATGACAGATTCTTTTAATCACATGACGAACACTAAACGAAAATCGGCTGTTCACTGTCAGAAAATAGTCTCAAGATGTTATACTTAATAAACTATTAACTTATTGTTATTATCGATAATAGTCTCGTTACCTCGTCCATTAATAGTTTGTGTTTACCGGATAAACGTTTTCAGCCATTTTGTAAACATTCGCGGATGAATACAAACATAGTGATTCAGTCAAGTTATATTACACATGTGCCAGATAAAGAAATACGTACTGGGTATATGCAATCGGATACAAGCAGTGTCATGTGATAAATACGTATCCGAACATCCGTCTGACTAGGCATTATACTGTTGGTTGCTCAATTCAAAAAGGATAATTAACCTATAGGGAGATGGTTTTATAGCAAACGTTGTCCGATTGCCTTTGAACCACATTGTCTTTTGCCAAAAAGGATAATTAATCTATAGGGAGATGGTTTTATAGCAAACGTTGTCCGATTGCCTTTGACCCACATTGTCTTTTACCAAAAAGGATAATTAATCTATAAGGAGATGGTTTTATAGCAAACGTTGTCCGATTGCCTTTGACCCACATTGTCTTTTGCCAAAAAGGATAATTAACCTATAGGGAGATGGGTTTAAGACAACCGTTGTCTGATTTCCTTTGACCTATATTGCTAATTCCTTATATTTACCATTTCCCTGAATATATGCAGCAGACGACATTGACAACACAAAGAAAAATATGGCATACTTATTTAAATGAGAATATATTTATTGAAAAGGGTTGGAAACATTGTTATAAAATGAGAACTTGCTCGTCTATTGCAATAATGGTTTTTTTCTAGATCCGTGTGCTTTGGGAGCATGAAATACGTTTACATGGACTAAACTATGGAAAAAAAGAAACACTCTATTCTTTTAAAAATTTGAAGACGTTGTGTCAAACAAAAAACTTGCTCATCATGACAAATTTACCCAACACGCACGCATAATCTGTCGTCCCGAAAAAACACTTTGAAGAGACGTGTATCAAGCCAATTATAAATATAGTAACTCTTTTAGCGCTTATGGCACTATTGAAGTTTGGCAATTAATACAGATTCAGTGGAACAATACAGTCGTCCGATTTTGGACACGGAATAGTCGAAATTCGGTGTTGAAAGAGTTTTTTTGGAAAATCGACTTTGCTTGGAAAACTGTTGTGTGGATTCAACGAGCCGAGTAATGACCAGCAAAACACATGAACATGCCGTCATAATATGACTTAAAGATTGTTGAAAACAGTGTTAAACGCTATAAATCAATCAATAATGTCGAACTATTGAGTAGTTGTGCATAAGCCATTGGTAGTTGTTCCTTCAATCTCGACAGAGAAAATTAAAATGAATGATGAAGCAACACTGTCTTGTTTTTGTAATAAATGTGTTTTCGGTTCAATTCGTTAAAGGCTTTGAACTAAAAAAGCACAATGTCTCTTTATAGAGCAAAAAGTATCTTCGTCGATTTAATTCATTGCGATTTTTCCAGGGCTATTATCAAAGTCATTCATTATCAGATTAAAACGAATTATCCAGCCGTGCTAATGACGTGTTCTGGCAGATAATACGATACAAAACCGACATAATTAATTCCCACATACAGCACATCTGCAGCAGTCGACCGATGAAAACACCTTGGCAAAAAAGGTTGAACAAATCTGTATATGAAAAATTGGTTTATTGATAGATTTGAAATATTCTGGCATAAAGAGAAATTGCACATTATCAGGCAATATTTCATGTTGTCAGTTTGAGCTGGAAATGAGTTAAAATTGCGTCTGCAAGCGGAAAAGTGTTAATCTGCGTTCTGTTCTCAGTTTTTCGCTTCATTTTATAGAATTTATTTTCCTCTCATTAAAGGTGTTCTTTTTTTTTTTTTTTCAAACTATTACTTCTTGGATCTTTCCTCTTTAACATATGTCCCGGTAGATCAGTCAGTGGGGACGTAGGCTGTCAATCTAGGGTTTGTTAGTTCGGACACCCGCTCGACCAACATTCTGTCCGACGTTTGACAAAATGTAATATTTTAGTATTGTTTGTATTCACCACTATTGCTTGCCTGTGATTGGCTGAGATATTTTTTTCATAACCTCATAACAAAATTAACCTTGGCGATTGGTACTATTTATCAAATATTGTCGTTTGATTGGTTTAGGCACATACACAACATGTGGTGAGATGGGGTTCTAGAAACTTGAAATCATCTTTAATATTCGTTCGCGTTATATAATTCTTTATTGGAGATCTGGAAACTATAGAAAACAGTACTAATGTTTGACGTGCTTTATTATGAAAATTAAAGTTGTAAAATACTATTATGTTTTATTACTCACTATAATAGCCATATAAATGCTTAAATATAAGGAAAGGAGATAAAAAAAAATCGTGTTCATGGAGGTATAGAGTAATGATTCCTGAAACAGAAAATCCACAAGAGGCGAAAAGTGTTTATCCGGATAAGCGCGCCATGCTTATGCTGATCCGGGTCGATGCTTTATGCAGATACCACAATGTTGGTTTTCTCGCGAGACGGCTCATCTGTCTTATCTCTTTCACAAATTTCTATGAAGCGGATTCCCGTTATATTCACTATGCCGTAAAAGATACTTCAGGAGCAAAGTGCTAATAGTATTCAAACTCGCGACTCCCTTCAAAAACCGGCTTTCTGTCGATTTACGACAAATCCTTTTACTTTGGTGTGTTGTTACGTTGGGGATTTGGGATAAGGTGTCCCGAGTTTGAACCCCGCGCATTGCAGTCATGGTGTTGTGCCCGTGGACAAGGCACATTTCTTATTCGAGAATTGCTTTGTCACACACAGGTTCTGTTATCGTAATATGAGCCGTCCCTCGAAAAAAGAAACATTATGGACTCTGTGTTATGTATTTGTCCCAGATCACCCTGTGCAATCCGCCCAGTCCGCACAGGCTAATCCGGCCCGACACATTCCTGAACAAGTCCAAGATTAGGCTTGATCCGACTCGATACTTTACGCAGAGTCGTCTACAATGTTAGTTTTCTCGCAGGACGGCTCACATGGCAAAAATACCGTTATTAACGCCATAACGCCTCAATAAAACAAATTGTTTTAGTATAAAATAGAAAACGGGATATCATAGATAAACCTACAGCATGCTTTAACTACCTATGCATAGCGCTAGATTAGCAGATTTATTTGGTCATAAAACCCGCTGTCGTGGTTCTAAAGAATCGTTTCAGTGAGACAATTATTCTGTGTACCCACCATATAGGTTTAAATGAGTCATACAAAGAGATATCGAGGACGAGAGACCAATTATACTCTAAATAGTGCTCTGATCTAATTATTGAGTTCGTTTTTAATCATTTTATAACTATGATAAAGGGTCCTCATACATCATTGGTGATGTAGTGGTAGAGCATCTTGTGTGTGAGGATGCGGGTTCGATACCCGGTCGGGTCTTACTAAATCCTTAAACAATTGTAGCAGTGGCTGCCATTATCGGTGGTCAGGGGCTGAGGGCTTAGCAGTATGGATGACTGGCTGGTGTCAGTATGAATGGACCAGTACTACTGGTAATTCACCAAGGAAACGACTTGATATTATAGAAAATTGTTGAAAGCGGCGTTAAACCACCAAACAAACATTCAACTAATGTAATCATTTAAGGATTATGATAAAGCTTCCTCTGAACGATCATATATCTACTCGTAAAATTATATCAAGACATTCGTACATAAATGTCCATTATCCCTTACAACGTCATATTTTGGTATATGCAACCCTTTCCCACATACAACAAATTTGCAGCAGACTACTTATACAATGTCTACTAAAAAATATGGACCATCTCTATTATTGTAGGTATATTTACAGAACAAGTGTAAAACGAGCAATGTATCCTTTTGTCACAAAGTTCCAAAAAGTCTTCTACTACATATGCGATAAAATGCGTCCTTCCCTCATATAGACGCTTTTGACGCCTCTGCACAAAAAAAGAAATTGCACAAAACGTGCTATTTCTCCTTTTGCCACAATGTTTTCCACTTATAGTTATAAATCCATTCAATTATAGAGATTTTCCATTTTTTGACAAAATATGTTCCAGATCGTCTGCTGTAGAAGCATCGTATGAGGGAAAGAATTAATTAAAAACGAAGAATCTCTAAAGACATGTTTCTTCCTCACTTATTATCTCATCTTTTAAAAGTAATACTCATACGTGATCAACCTGTTCTCTAAATTAATACTTGTCTTGGCCTTCATTGATGGCATTTGACGCGTTAAACCCTTTCCGGCACGAATGAAGTCTGCATCAGACGCTTCCGAAAACACCTATACACATATATGACAAATTACTATATATAAAAGTAAATTACTCTTTGTTTTTGTTTGGTTGGTATACACATTTAATTCCCTAATGTACTAGAAATTTTAATTATGTGAACGTATAGTTATTGAAGAGAGATTAGGGTTAAAGGTCAAGTTTGTTCATTTTCAGCGCAATTGCTTCTTCTGTCACACTGTTTTCAAATTTTGTTTCTTCCAGATGCGTCAACATGCGTATGCATGATAGGTTTGTGTTGCGTTAACCATTTCCAACATACATCATGTTTGCAGCAGACGACTTTGAAAACATCTGGTCCGAATAAAATGTGAAACATTTCTGTAAAATGAAATAATGGTATTGAATAACGCTGAAAAGCATTGTGATAAAAAGAAGAAATTATTCATTTCCTTTTGTCACAATCTCGTCTGCTGTAGACGCGTCAGAAAGCGTCTTTATGTGGGAAAGGGTTAATATTTTATCAGAGTATTCATTAGCATCATGTTACCTAAAAGCCGGCCAATCTCTTAAGACGTTATTCCATTAATGACCAAGCTTTTAATGGACTTATTCAGAAAATATCTTTACATCTTACGAGATAGAAGTAAAGCAGGTTTTTTTGTAAATAAAGTCGTGCCGTAAACATGAGAAGTCGGCTACAATTTCTTAACGAAGATGTTCATCGGCATACATAAATGCTGCGTAAAGTCATGCATTACGCTATACGTAAATGTTGCTTAAAGTCGTGCATTACGCCATACGTAAATGTTGCTTAAAGTCGTGCATTTCGCCATACGTAAATGTTGCTTAAAGTCGTGCATTACGCCATACGTAAATGTTGCTTAAAGTCGTGCATTACGCCATACGTAAATGTTGCTAAAAGTCGTGAATTAAGGAATACATAAATGTTGCTTAATGTCGTGCATTACGCCATACGTAAATGTTGCTTAAAGTCGTGCATTAAGCCATACGTAAATGTTGTTTAAAGTCGTGCATTACGCCATACGTAAATGTTGCTTTAAGTCATGCATTACGCCATACGTAAATGTTGCTTTAAGTCGTGAATTAAGGAATACATACAATGTTGCTTTAAGTCATGCATTACGCCATACGTAAATGTTGCTTTAAGTCATGCATTACGCCGTACGTAAATTGCTTTAAGTCGTGAATTAAGGAATACATAAAATGTTGATTTAAGTCGAACATTACGCCATACGTAAATGTTGCTTTAAGTGGTGGATTACGGAAAACGTAAATGTTGCTTTAAATCCTGCATTATGGTATATATAAATGTTGCTTATAAACGTGCATTACGCCATACATAGATCTTGCTTTAAGTCGTGCATTACGCCACACATAAAATGTAGCAATAAGTTGAGCATTACGCCATACGTAACTGTTGCGTTAAGTCGTAGATTACGGAAGACATAAATGTTGCTTTAAATCCTGCATTATGGTATATATAAATGTTGCTTAACATCTAATCAGTCTTAAAAATATCAAATCTTCTAAGTGTTCATGAAGGTGGCCGTTTAATTTACGTAACGGCATATTTGACACAATGGCACAGTGACTAGGAATAAACTAAAAAGTATAAATCTTATATACCACAACGTTACGGGAAAACATTTGGAGCCGAGCTCTGCGAAAACCAATCATTGTGACTAGTGTAGAGCCAGATCAATCAGTTCCTATTCGCCAATCAGTCCAAGAAGGTTTCCAGAAACATCTGGCATCTTGTCCATTTAATAGTGGATACGTGAATAAGGAACCAAATACGTATATATGCTGTTGTAAAACATACGCTAAGGTTATTTTCGTGAAACACCGTTTAATTTTAGGTTACGATACACCAAATAAATTCCTTCTTTGTTTCCATGTAAATCGACCAGTGTCAATCCTCAATTGTCACACTTTCTAAGCGTTTCTAGTGTAGAACAACAAATATCATTGAAAAGAGTTACCTCTTAGCTATAAAACAATCTAAAGAAAATGTGGGGTCATTAATTATGCAAGAAAGAACTCACCAGGCGAAAATGATTACCGTCATTTTGGACTAAATCGAGCCCGGACAAACCGGTGTTTAGCATTCTCTACTTTCACTTTCAAACAAGGTCAAAATACTAAAAGTGATTAAACCAATCATTTCCAGTGTATCCTATACACATTCACAATGCATACTGATGATGGTATACACTCATTCTATACAAACAACGGTTTTTTAGGGACTATAGTACTGTAGAGTCAGCATGTAAGCGGATGTATTTAGCGTACTTTGACCTTAACATTCGTACACTCAACCTACATTTTCAACCAGTATTACAGAAGATGTCGAATATTATTAAATTATCCACAACATCGGAAATCCTGTCTTTCTGCGGATGTGACTTGTCTGCTAAACATTGACATGGGAATTAAAAGAATGAAACAAGACGTTCGCTAGTATGCCATATTATACGTGCAATAATGTTACGATTCTAGGGAAGATGGCGATCGTTCGATCAATAAAATGAAAATTTGATAAATAAAAAATGTACTCTCCACTGGTTACTCGAGTTTTAAATCGTAGAACAAAAAAATGACTTTCGTTCTAAAATTAAATCAGATTTCAGAATATGCTTTTAGGTCAAATTACGCCAAAAACATGCGCGGCCATGCTTATCTAGATCCAAAAAGTCGCATGAGTCCTCGTTGGACGCAGATTCAATACGCCCGCATGGAATCCCTCGTAACCGAGAGATAAGTGTCGGGATTTAAAACCGGGCGTCCCGGATTCGCTCTTAAGGCTTAGCGGTCATGATGGAGTGCCCTTTTTGCAAGGCACATTTCTTAGCCTTGTATTGGCGTGTTTACTCAGGGATCATGATTAGTGAATCGTCGCCTTGATGTAACTGAACTTGTGTTGAAAACGGCGTATAAACCCATTAGAACGATCAAATAAAGATCTTAAATCGCTAGACTTGACTCAAATATTTTACTTACGACAATACTTATCTGCCACAAATGGGCATATGTACGGAGTATATCTGCCACAAGTGAACATTTTTATGTGCGGAGTTAAACTTTGTTTCATTAACAATTTTATTTGTTCATGTTTCCATTAAAAGTAATGAAAAGTATAACTCGCCTTTAAATTATTTAAGCATAAGAAATTCAGCTGCTATTATAGTTGTATGAAAAGTTTCTGGATTTCAGTAAAATAAAACCCGGAAAATATGGATCAAGATACGCTGCGTGTATTTATTAAAGTTTAGAAGCAGTAGCTAATCAATACACGGAGGTTCTAAGCATGTGTGCTTTGATTCTTATAAAAACTGGGACGTGGTGTGAAGATATTAATAAAGGTTAGATAGGTTGAGAGTAAGGTCATGTCTCAGATATTTTGTTTGATATAAATGAGTCCGTCCATGTGAGAGGGTACACGTTGACTTACGTATACAGTGTAGATTAAAACGTACATCATCTTCTTTCATAAAAAGTGATGTGAATTTCCTAATACTATTCAATATGAAAACAAGAAACCGCTGAAGACGGTAAGGCCGGATTGTCGGCAACTTTACCTTGAAACGCCAATTTGACCTTGACAATCGACAAACCAAGGTCAAGGTCAAAGTACCCATAGAAATTAATAGAACTTGTTACTGGTTACCTTCAGGCAAAGTTTCAAATGTGTAACCCTTTCCAGTGCTGAGATTTTGTCTCAACCTGAAACTTTAACAAAAATCCGGCCAAAAATGAATTATTCCACATTTGTTACTTATTGCATATATTTAAGATACATAAATTTTGTTCAAAAATATAGAAATGTTTGATGAAATTGTTATCATGCATTTGTTGTAGAATTGTTGTAAATGGGTAAGGACTAAGACCCATTAACCCTTTCCCTCATATAGATGCTTTCTGATGCCTCTGCAGCAGACGGCTTTGTGAAAACATAGTGACAAAAGAAGAAATTGCACAAAACGTGCAATT
>JAUELF010252111.1:0-11827 GCA_031471495.1 Clinocardium nuttallii
CAATTTCTTCTTTTGTCACTATGTTTTCAAAAAGCCGTCTGCTGCAGAGGCGTCGGAAAGCGTCTATATGAGGGAAACTTGTATATATTTATATTTTAATCGCAACTTTAAAGAGCATTGTGTAGTCCCTTTAACGATTTCCCAAATATAAATAAATATGCAACAGACGACTTTGAAAACATCTTGGCAAAAGTATGGATTTTTTTTAAATATGCAAGCATATTATTGATTAATGAATGTATGACATTGAATTAAAAATAATTGTAAACGTCTATATGATGATGCACTGGAAATGATTGATTTTATCAGTTTCAGTATTTTGACCTTGTTTGAAAGTGGAAGTACACCGGATTTGTCCGGGCCATATTTGGCCCAAAATGACTGTAAACATTTCGCCTAGTGAATTATTTCTTGCATAATGTATATTGTTTATTATAAATCGATACTGGTGTCTGAAAGTTGAAAATTATATATCCAGTTCCTTAAACGATGCTAGTGTCTGGTTGCCAGTGTTGTTTAGTGTTACACGACACTGGAGTCCGAAAATTGATTAATTATATATCCAGTTACTAGACACTAGACACCAACTTCACCTGCATTCCTGCATATTCTTGGGTAAAATGATTGTACTCATAGACGTGGCTCACATATCGTCAAACATATTAAATTCCATATTCTTGATTGTATGTTTGGAGACAAATGCTTTTTTCAACAATTTGTCAGTCATATCACGGAAGCCGGTTCACCTACTCATGTCTTTACAGACTTTCTCACACCAGTATTCCAAGCAACATGCTTTCCAAACTACAAGTTGCTTTTCCACATAGACTGCTAATGCATTTTTGTGTGACGAATGACGCTGGTCTCGGTGACCTTTGCTAGATGTCGGTAAGATGTTTGACCGAGCTCTGCTTCCAACACCCAACCCCTGGATTAACGACCATCGTCACTACCGGGGTCAGTATCCTATATCATGTAATATAGGCGGGTCACTTCGCATGAAGTTTACTTTTATATTAAGACTGTGCGACAGAACTTGTGTTTGCTTGGGCAAGGATAAAGCTATACAGGTGCAAACAGACTAAACCTTAAACCTTTCCCACATACGACCAATATGCAGCAGACGTCTTTGAACATATGTGGAATATTATTGAAAATATAAATGTGAGTAGGGTTATTCCAAACAAGGGTTAATTGTTCAACCAGTAATGTAGCTTATAATACAATATGAAATGGACTTGATCCTGTTACATTGTCTTTTAGAACTGTTTGGTAATGACCATTATGTCCTCCCTTATGATGTATTGAGTTTTCGATGAGTGAGGACACAATCATCCTTACGAAACAGATACGTAAAACCATGTTACAGGATCAAGTACAGGTTTAATATTAATCAAATAAAAGTATAAGTATTCAAAAGAGTTGAAAACATTTTGGTAAAAGGATAAATTGATTATATTATGTTGAGCAGTTTATATTGCCTGAAAGTTTTCCAAAGTCGTGTTCTGCAAAGGCGAGAGCATAAGTCTCTGTGGGGTAAAGAGTTTAATATTGTTACGATTATATGTTGGTGCTTTATTGCATCAGGGGATGAAACATGGATTCATCACAGTGAGCATGAATCCAAACATGGATTCATCACAGTGAGCATGAATCCAAACATGGATTCATCACAGCGAGCTTGAATCCAAACATGGATTCATCACAGTGAGCATGAATCCAAACATGGATTCATCACAGCGAGCATGAATCCAAACAAACAATTGGGTTAAAGTTGGTTCCGCGCCCCACGATAAGCTCAAACGGTCATCTTCAGCTGAAAAGTTCATGGGCGTCATTTTTAGGGGTTATAAAGGCATATGACCGAGCCACTATTTTCCAAAATATCACACCGTAGTGTAGCCATTGCTGCACTGAACTGTGCCTAAACTGAGGCCAAACTTCGAATGCTGAGAGCTGAGCTCATGTTTTTATATTGCTTCATATCAGAAGGTAACAATCATATATAAGATGGTGAGCTGTTTGCTTATATGTCTTTTATTAATAAAATAGATCTCATATAATATACAATGTCTAAACATAAACAGTAAAATAAAGAAAACTAATCTGAAAACTAAGAATTAACATTAACAGATATATAATGCAATCTATATGTAGATATTTGTAAATTTGTTTAAATATATTATTGTAGCTTTACACCGTTATCAACAATACTTCAGTTATATCACGGCGACAGTTCACATATTCATGATCCCTGGGTAAACAAATCAGTACAAGGGAAGGAATGTTCCTTGTCCTAGAGTTCTCTTATTGAATACTGCGGCTGGGGATCGAACCGGGAAAGCCCGGTTCAAAATTAAAGACGGTAACCATTCAGCCATCGTTTCTTGAAAGAAGAGTATACAACTAAATATGAGGTGTTAACAAAATGCTTAACAAGGGACCCAAGAAGCCCTGCATTGGACAAAAAATAAATCTCAACACAGCCCCGCTCCCTGGTGGCCAGGTTTGTTGACCAATCACAATGGCTTGAAATAATAACGTAGAGTGTTACCAAAGGAACATTTCTGCCAACTTATTTGGAAATCAGCCAAATGGTTTAAGGGAGAAGATTTTTAAGTTTTTCAACATTGCATGGTGGAATCTGATTTGAAAATAGGCAATATACTTTCGTCCGAAAATATTGTTTAAGTTTTTACAATAGCCATTTTAGGCAAGACAGCCTTGCGCCCTGTCGGCCATGTTTTTCAACCAATCAATGGTTTTGAGGAATCGGAAAGAAGGTATTCAAGAAACTTTTCTACAAAATCTTCGGACACTTTCGGAGGAGGAGATATTTTTTAAGTTTTCACTTAAGATATGTAAGGCAAGAAGCCCCGCCCTCTTGCAGCTATGTTTTTTAACCAATCAACATGGCTTTGAGACATCTGATAAAGGGTCATCTAATGAGTATTTCTGCAAAATAATTTGAAAAACGGCACACCAGTTTAGGAAAACAAGAAGTTTTTCTTTTGGTTGCCATGGAAACCAGACTATTGCATGGATCCAACAAATTTGAAGGTATTTAGGAGACGACATTAAGTGGATGCTTCCTATGCTGTTTAATTCCAATAAGCTAATTGGTTACGGAAAAAGTCGTTTGAAGCAAACAGGTGACGCAGGTACGCACGACGGACAATTCGCCATTACATAAGCTCGACTGGCTTTCAGCCAATGGAGTTAACATTTAAATCATAAATAACTACGGTGTTTGTTTGAACGTGTTGTACACTGCTGTCTACAGGAGGAGGTCAGTTATATCACAGTGTTTTCTTTAAATAATGAACAGCAAGTTAATCAGGACACCTATGTATCAGTCATCGTGCTAGTTACGCAAGCCTGGGCACGACGACGTGAAGCCACTGTAACCTTTTTAAAATATATGGTAAAACTAGTAAACGTTTCTGCTCTCAACGTGAATGTTTTTTTAAACCATTACACAACTGAGGTGGTTTCATGGAGTTATATGACATGTGATCAGAGCGTAATAGGTACAATTAAGCTGGGAACCTGTTAACATAATCATCTTTTATCTTTTTACTGCTGGAACAGATTTCGTAAAGTCTGTGCCACCAATAAAGATCCAGGTCAACTGGCGCATCTACACCGTCTTACCAGGGATTGCCCAGCTCAAAGTCTCTATCCTGATATTCCTAAAAATTGCTATAGACTCTTCCAAATACAATGCTAGACATGTCCATTTAAAAAAATAAAGCATTGAAATATTTAATTGATTGCTATTTTTTTTAATCCAAATATGTTTGTAGCTCTGAATAAATAGAAGTCCTGGTAGTAACACAATTCAAAAAACCTAACAATAATGACCTATGTAAACTAGTATTATAACAGTTTGGTACAATATTGTTTAAGATACTATTATAGTGAGAAATTATCAGAAGGCATAATAATATATATTATATAACCCTTTCCCACATACAGTTGCCTCTACCACAGACGACTATTGAAAACATTGTGACAAATGGAGAAATTGCTTTAAACAAGCTCTTTTTAATAAAAATGTTTTAATTTATAGAGATGTTCTGTATTTTTGCCTAGATTATTTCATAGCAGTCATTTTGCATGCGGGAAAGGATAACACCAGAACGTTCATAAAATGTTATCAAAATTAAAACATGTATATTATATGCATGGTAAAACATCTGATTAACATATTTTGGGAAGTAAAAATACTATCAGTTCTTTCCTTGCAAAGCGTTCATTTATGATTATACATTGTAAGCCATTTATATGTACTTATTCATAAATTCCATGTAACAATTTATCATTTAGTTCAGCTTTGCTTTATGTCAATCGTCTGAGTTCATTCACTCAGGCTTACTTGTCTCAAGGTTGCCTTAGCAACATGCTTATCAAATGTGTCTGATCCTCAAGGGAGATTTTCATGATCTCAAAGTGGGTGATTTGGGTTTAAAGAGGGAGGATTTACTGCGCAATATATTGACAGTAGACATTTTCTCATTAAAACAGTTTGAAAAAACTTAGTATACAATAAATAGTTGTAATACTTATGTGAAAGGCATAACAAATACTCATTTCGAGAATGGTTTTTTAACCATATTTTACCATTTAAGTATTATTTTGGCATGTTAACATATCCTTGCCACCAATATTAAAAACGCGTTAACTTTGGTCTCTTGGCTGTGGTGACATCGACTTTTCATATGGCATCCAAGAAAATATAGTGAAATATGTTTCTGTCATTTTATTGTAAAGAGACATTCCTATAAAAAAAGATTAAAAAAATATTGACACATGGTGATGCAAACTAAAAAGGATTTGAGGTTTTGTAATATACTTTGTAAATAATTAATGTTTATCTTAAGTGTAAATAATGCATGTTGAGTTAAAGTGTAAATAACGTCTGTTTAGTCTAAGTGTTAATAATGCATGTTTATTTTAGGTGTGAACGTTTCTATTGGAAAGTCTTGCAGTATTTGGTGGGAAAATATAAACTGCTTTACCCTCAGTCCTTAACAGTGTATAATGTCTCGAATTTGTAGGTATCTATGGGAAAGTCTTGCAGTACTTATGCCAACATCCCTAATTTCAAAGAAGGTACATGTACAGAATGCCTATTTTATACACACAGACATTCAGAACCTTTTTGATATGTTTATAGTTTAAACGTTTAAATCAATAATGAAAGAAACTTTTAGGTTATATTAGTCAGTCTTGATGTTTGCTTCTTGGAGATTTTTCAATTGTTTTCAAGAAGGAGGAAATATTCACAGCCGGCAATTTCACCTTTTTTTCAGCTCTGTGTAAAACCGTCCAGCAATTTGCCGGATCTAATAGTTTCATAATGATGAATTATTTTCAGTGCAGACCACCAGAAAATATCATACCAGGTAAATCATGTTTAATAATATGATATATTTGTCAGTATCGTGCAGTGTATTTACAATCATACACACTTAAGTCCGTATCGTGCAGTGTATTTACAAATCTTAACTATACATTTACACAATAAAAGTCAGTATCATACACTGTATTTACAATATTAACTTACTTAACATATACACACTTAAGTCAAAATTAAACCCTTTCCAATATGCAGACTTTTCATTAGTGGAGAACTCAGTTATTTTCCATATTGCAACAAAGTTTCAAACTCTTTTTTATTTTTCAAGATTGTCCATACTTTTGCCTGGATATTTTCCGTACTTTTGCCTGGATATTTTCCGCACTTTTGCCTGGATATTTTCCGTACTTTTGCCTGGGTATTTTCCGCACTTTTGCCTGGATATTTTCCGATTTTTTTTACTGCAGATGTGTTGCACATCGAAACAGTTTAAAACTAGATTGTTTTTGTAAAAAAACATATGTCTCCCCATTGCAGTTTGTAATTTGACCTTCAAGCGTGACCTTGACCTTGAACCAGTATGGTCGTGACATGGGTTCTGCACATTGCCTTGAAGAGGTGAACATGTGACCCAAGTTTCATGAAAATCCTTCAAGGACAAAGACAATATATCTCCCCTGTATATACAAGGAGACATAATTATAAAATACGTTTTATTAGTACATTGTTTTAAAAGGAGCAAGTTCTCCTAGTGCCAAAATGGTTTCAAAAGTCGTCTGCTGCAGAGGCATCAGAAGGCTTCTATATGACTGTGGTAAATGGTTTACAAATATAACAAAGGTATATAGGTTAAGTAAAGTAAAATATAACTATAAAAGAAGGTTATTAATATCCTTCTTTTCTGTATTCAAATTGTTGCTTTTAATGTTCAAAAGAAACATAATATATACATTTTTGTAGAATTTAACCCTTTCCCTGATACAGGTTTATAGGGCTATCTGAAGCATTTGGCTGAGGCAGACTATTGAAAACATCATGGATAGAGAAGAAATGAGCAATTATGAGAAATATTCTCGTTTTCCCGAATCAATTACAACTCTTAAATCAAAATCATATTTCCAAATATTTCAAATGTAACATACTTTGTTCTTGGATGTATGTTTTTTAAGCAGATGGCTAAAACTGATCAATTAGTTAAATGTTTACCCGTTCACTCATATTCAACCTTTTTATGTTTCTGTCAACATATTGGACAACTCCATTAACCCTTTCCCCATACCGCAATTCTGCAGCAGACGACTTTGAACATATTTTGTCAAAACATAGAAAATCTCTATAATTGAATGGATAACCTATGACTTAAAGTGGAAAACATTGTGGCAAAAGGAGAAATTGCATGTTTTGTGCAATTTTTTCTTTTGTAACTATGTTTTCAAAAAGCAGTCAGAGCAGAGGCGTCAGAAAGCGTCTATATGAGGGAAAGGGTTAAGACACTTTCCTCAGCAGCATACAATTTTGAAAACATAATGAGCAATTTCTCCTTTTGCCACTATGTTTTCAACTCTGTAAATTATTCTTTCATTTCTAAAAAAAAAAATGAAAATTGTTTGCCATGTGTTTTCAAAGTTGTCTGCTGCCAGGTTTGTTGTATGTGGGAAAGGGTTAAGAGTCTTATGCTATTAAAAAATGATATAACCTTAATGAATTTGTTTGAATGAACAGAATATATGCTCTATTAATTTGTGATCTTAGAAATGTGCAAGAGATTTGACAAGGTTGATAATCTAAAGTTGACCCATGTGACTAACATTGTGATGCATGTGCTCGTGAAATACAAACAGATGGCTCAAATGTACACAGTCAGTCTAAGTTAACATTGTATTCACTAAAATGTACTCTTTATGGAAGACAGGAAGAAACATGCTGATGAAGAGCTTAAATCATTATGAGAATGTCTCCTTTTTCTGTAATGTCTTTAAAAGACACCTTCTCATGGAAAGGCTTAACATACAGTTTATCCCTTTCCCGCCTGCAGACATTTTGACTTGTATGCAGCAGACGAAAGAAAAAATATTCTGCAAAAGAAGAAATTGCTCAATATGCAGATTTGTTAGTTGTGGGAAAAGGATAATTACACATGTTTCCTTACAATTTTTCAGGGAAGTTTACACGACTGTCACAGAAGATTTGTTTAGCAGTGCAAGAAGAAACGAAGGAAGATTAGAGAACTTCCTATATGGGACCATTTCTTCAGCAAAACCAATTTACAGAACTCTTGTCATACATAAGGCTTCCATTGAATATCTCATCATAATCAACATCAGCAGCAGCATCATCATCAGCAACAGCATCTTATCTTATATCATACATCATGATATATTACCGGATATTAAAGGAATCTGCCTTTTTGAGTAGGATTTGAAACTGGGTTTTTCAGGTTCCATAAAGCTTCCATTGAATATCTTATCATAATCAGCATCATCAGCAACAGCATCATCAGCAACAGCATCTTATCTAAATCATACATCATGATATATTACCTGTTAATAAAGGAATCTGCCATGGTTGAGTGGGATTTGAAACCGGGTGTTTCGGGTTCCATCCCCAGTCGAGGCACATCGTTCGTGGTGGGTTGCCCTTTGGCAAGGCACATTTCCTAGCCTAGTATTGGCTTGTTCAACAAGGGATAATGAATATGTGAACTGTTACCGTGAAATTACTGTAATCATGTTGAAAATGGTGTAAAACCCTAATAAAACAAACAAACCGGATATTAATATTGCATTTTTAGACCTCAATTCTAATAATTTCAGAAAAGAAGGAATAAAAAATAACAAACAAATGTCATGAACTTTCTTGGGCTTATAGCCAATAAATCTCTCAAATTGTGAATTGTTTGTCGTGTGTGTAAACAATTGTGCTTACAGTGATATGAAATAACATGGGGGGGGGAAATTATTCACTTACCCAGTACACATTTTTTAATTGTCACTTTTTGAGTGCCATAACCCTTTCCCTGATACAGACACATTGTCACACCTCTGCAACAGACGACTTTTGTAAAACATCTAGGCGAATTTTGGAAACTCCCAAATAAATGAAAAAATAATTACTTTGAAACCATTGTCAGGAACAGTTCCTCCTTTTGACGCATTGTTTTTGATAGTCCTCTGCTGCAGATGTGTCAAACTGCGTCTGTCAAGGGTTAATTTGAAGGAGTTCAGATGTATTCAGATATTATAACATGATGCTTTTGGATTTATTTTGCTCCAAGCTAATGTTCTTACATATTTTATGATATATTCACACCAAATTGCTGCCACACAAGGGGGTATTAACCCTCCCTTTCCCACGTACAACAAAATTGCAGCAGATGTCTTTTGGCAAAAATACAGAAACTCTCTGTAAATTAAATTTTTATTCTTGAAAACATTGTGGCAAATGGAGAAGTTCCTCGTTTTGAGCAATTTCTCCTTTTGTCACAATTGTCTGCTGCAGAGATTTTATTCAGAGCAGTTCTGTATGTGAGAAAACTTTAAGAGACTATAACCACTGACCTTATATCAGTAACCCTTTCCCTCATACGACAATTCTTCAGCAGCCGACTTTGAACATAATTTGTCATAGAATAGAAAATCTCTATAATTGAATGGATAACCTATGACTAAAAGGGGAAAACATCTGGCAAAATAAGAAATTGCTTGTTTAGAGCAATTTCTTATTTTGTCACGGTTTTCAAAAAGCTGTCAGAATGCTTCTATATGAGAGAAAGGGTTAATCTTTACTGTGCACTGCCTCTCAGTCAATACCATGACATATTGTTTACGCAAATCTGTTCATATAACCTCAAATATGCAATAATCGTGTTGACTTCCTATAGACAGGGTGACACTGCTCTAGTGTCGGCCCATTCATCAACACCTTGAAATATTTACACGCGACATGTGTGATACTTTGAATATTCTTGTTTGACCCTTTCCCTCATACGACAGTTCTGCGGCAGATGACTTTGAACAGTTTGGTTAACTTATGACTAAAAGTGGAAAACATTGTGGCAAAAGGTGAAATTGCATGTTTTGTGCAATTACTTCCGTTGTCACTTATGTTTTCAAAAAGCCGTCTGCTGCAGAGGCGTCAGAAAGCGTCTATAGGAGGGAAAGGGTTAACTCTTCTTCTAAATTATTGAAGCATTGAAAACAAGATTAAAGTATAGAAAGTCTGAAATTGCAAACTTACATATGCAGGAAAGAATTGTATGTAAAATAGCTACGTCTATCACAAGTATATTTTTTTCCACTCTGAAATTTGTTTTTTTTCTAATTATTTATCTGCTGCAATATTTAACAGCACACAAAACAACATGCATAATATTATTAATGCCACATTTTTTGTTTAACCCTTTGTCTTATATAAACTATCTAGACAAATTAATGAAAAGTATAACAATTTAGCATTATGAGCAATTTCTCCTTTTGTTACGTTGTTATAAAAAAATACCTGCTGCAGGTTAAAAAGGGGAGGCAATCTCTATAAATGAAAGAATATTCTTTGAATAGGTTTTCAAATATTGTCTAGTGTTAATGCATCCAATTGTTTAACCCTTTCCCTTATACAACAATTCTTCAACAGACAACTGAAAACAAACAGGCAAAACTTTATTTATATAAATGAAAGCATAAATATTGGAAAAAAATGCAACAAATGGAGAATCTTGAGTAATTTGGCTGTTTGCCACAATGCTTTCAAAAGTTGCTTACTGCAGATGCATCAAAATGCGTCCTGCAATTGGGAAAGGGTTAAACTGGAAAATACTCTCTGCGATGTTAAATAGTAATAGTTAATTAACCCTTTCCCACATACAACAATTCTGCAGCAGACGACTTTGAACAGATTTTGTCAAAACATAAAAATTCTCTAAAATTGAATGAATAACCTATGACAAAAAGTAGAAAACATTGTGGCAAAAGGTGGAATTGCACGTTTTGTCACTATGTTTTCAAAAAGCTGTCTGCTGCAGAGGCGTCAGAAAGCATCTATATGAGGGAAAGGGCTAAGATATGTCAAATAATTTGTAGTTATGAAGAAATCTGAATTATTGTGTTTATTCTGTCAGAAGTTTTTATGGGTTGACATTATTCCGGATACAGACATCATGACTCGTTTGCCTTGGAATCTATCAGGGTCCAGTGTTTAGCATGGAGGGATTTTGGAGCTGGTAATCCAGGTTCAATTCCCTGCCAATACTGGAGTGTCTTTGGCAAGGTACAGTTTTTTCCTGGTCGTGTACTGGTATGTCACCCAGGAATCACAAACAAGTGTTCTGTGATATATCTGCGATAATGTTGAAAATTGTTCAAAACAAAAATTTAAAAAAAATAATTTTTATGCCTGTGTGCAGACATATTGTTAAAAGATATCTTAACTGATCATTACAAGGGGAGTTGACCCTAAAATATGTAAAGTGTTAATTAACATATTGTTACATGATTTAAATAATACATTTTAAAAATGTTACCTTTTTACATTCTATTGTTATGTCCTAACATAAAATATATTATGTTTAACACTGGAGAGGGGTGAATTTGAGTGAGTTCATGGATTGAGAATTAATATTATATTATTACTCAGAGGACTAGATGAGAAGGAGTGAACTGGTCTTTTCTCCACAATATTTCTTATTATTCTCTTATAACTCAACGAAATACTATGTTGTGTGTACTCAAAAGAATCGTCTCATTGAGACGATTCTTTTGAGTACCCACAACATAGGGTTTGAATTTCAAATAAGGATTTAAGAACATGAAAAATACCTGTAATCTAGAGCTCTAATTACTGCTAGATTCCAAAACTACAGAGACTAGCCCTTTCCAACCTACAGACGCTTTCTGGCACCTGCAGTTGACGACTTTTGACATATTGTGGCAAAAGGAGAAATTGCGCAACATGAGCAATTTCTCCTTTTTGTCACAATGTGTTTAATCCTTTTCTATGACAGTCATTTTATCGAGATGTTACCATATTTTAACCAGATGTTTTCAAAGTTGTTTTAACCAGATGTTTTGTATCTGGGAAAGGGTTTATTGTTGGGGGGAAAACCCAACACAGAATCTGCTGAGCATTCGCAAACATTTAATGACAAAATGTACATGAGCATAAATTTCAAAATCTGTAGAAGCGATAGAAATTTAAGGAAATAGAAATTTAAGGAATTTTTTCATTTTTAATTTGTTATTTACAATAAGTTTATCATCAAAATCAGAAGTATTTACTAGTCACAAATCAGTCAATTGGTACAAAACAGCTCTAACTACTTTTTAAACACTTTCCCTCATACGAAAATTCTGCAGCAGACGACTTTAAATAGGGTTTTTTTAAATTGGATTTTTTTTATAATTGAATGGATAACCTATGGCTAAAAGTGGAAAACATTGTGGCAAAAGGAGAAATTGCATGTTTTGTGCAATT
>JAUELF010252122.1:0-21146 GCA_031471495.1 Clinocardium nuttallii
CATATGCGTTTAAACCTTGGGCAATCAGATATTTCACACAATCAAGACTCCCTCCACTCACAGCATGACAAAGAGCATTATGTCTCTTCTGAGTTTCTTCATTTTCCAAATCAGGAAATGTTCTGCAAATATACTGTACCATCGGAAACGATCCTTTAAAGGCCGCCTCGTGTAGAATTGTTGAGCCATATATAGACTGTGTATCGATTTTCATGCCTTGACTCAATAGATATGTCAAACATTCAACACTCCCTCCACGGGCAGCGCAAAGGAGTGCATCCATTTCATTTTCAGTTCTCACAGCTTGCAACTCAGGAATTGATTCATAAACATGTTTTACCATCGACAAAGATCCTCCATAGGCCGCCAAATGTAGTAACGTATCTCCTTCCTTAGTTCGGGTGTCTGTGTTCATACCTTGACTGATCAGATATGTCAAACACTCAAGATTTCCGCCATTGGCAGCGCAATGGAGCGCATCCATTCCCTTCTCATTTCTCGCCATTCTCAAAACAGGAAATGATTCATAAATATATCTGAGGCACTCGATCTGGCCTCCTTCTGCGGCAAAGTGAATAACTTGGTTACCGTCCTTATCCCGCTTAAGTAGTTGATCAGGGAATTTATTTCTCATGTATTCAAGTGTTGACAATTTGCCATGATGTGCAGCATCATGGATCAAAGATTTGCTTTCTGTTGTATCTTCATATCCTGTGTCAGTGTTGTTGTACTTTGATACTAAGTCAAACCAACTATTTATTCTTTCGACACATTCAGGTGTAACCGGTGTTTGTTTGATTCGATTGATAGTTTCATCGATCTCTTCTACGATGGGACCATTAATAAGTTTTTTCCCTCTCTCAATGATGTTGACGGTCCTTTCCCATTCTGATGTACACTCTTCGTTGGACACCTCTCTGTGTTGATACAGTTGGATCCATTTGTTTCGGAGTTCATGTATTTCGTCCAAGATCCTACGCTTTGGTTCCTCAATATCGGAACAGTGCTTTAGAAAATGTGACGTGATGATTGCATCCCATTTACTTAGGTCTGTTGGAGGAAACAGTAGATTGAAATGTCCATCTAATATCGTTCCAGAATCTCTAAGATATCTAACCTTAGTATATATGTCAGCAAGGAGTTCGTCAATGGGATGATGTGTTTGTTGTAGAATCCCCACACATATTAGGTGGCTCCCATCCAAAAGTAGTAACCTGGTTCGATTTTTTAAATCGTCCTCCATCTATATTACAAATAATACAATACTGAATGATTAAGAATAGAGCGAGTTGTGATGGTCAGAAACATGGAGAGATAGCACGAGAGAGAAAGAGAAATGAAGGGAGAGACAGAGATAAAGGTTGATAAATATAAATATATATATATAGAGAGGAGGAGAAGAGTAATACATACACATAGCCAAAGGTGAACAGACAAGCACGAACATGTAAATATACATCCATACCGAGAGAAAGAGAGAGAGAGAGATAGAGACATAAACATACAGACAGACGGACAGACAGACAGACAGACAGACAGACAGACATTCAGACAGATAGATAGATAGACAGACAAACAGACAGACATACATTAACAGAAATATATGAGGTGAAAGAGATAGCGAAATGAAGACACATAGAGAGAGAGGGGGAGAGATACGGAGAAAGAGAGAGATACAGGATATATAGGGAGCGTCAATGAAAGGAAGAGAGGGGAGAGATATATATGGGAGAGAGAGAGTCATATATCCGAAGAGAGAGAGAGAGAGAGACAGAAATACAGAGAAAGAGATACAGACAGACAGAAAAAGAGAGACACACAAACAGACAGATAAAGAGAATCAGAGACAGAGAGACAAAGGGAGCGCAATGGATATGAGATTGACTCTAGGAAAGCAATTAATCAAACCTGCAGTGTAGAAAAAAAGATGTAATAGCCCACATAGTTATAAGTTGTTATATATATTAATATTATATTACATTGGACGCCCCTCTAATAAAAATAAAGATTGAGTTAATATTCAGTATGTTTCCACATTCTATATATCGAAAATATGCACTGCAGATAAATACATATAAAAGCCAATATAAACCATCCGCTTCGGTTGCCGTAGGTCGCTAGTTTAATATCCGATCGGGTCAAACCATAGTATGGCTTCTCTCTCGATAAGTTCAAGGTATTGCTGGGGTAAGATGACGTATGAATGGCTGGTGTTGGGATAAAGGAACAAGGAGTACTGATACCAACCCAGGAACCAACGTGATATAATTCAAAGAACAAAATTTAATGTTGCTTAAAACGCCATATAAATAAATTGTTTATCTAGATCCAACATTGAAACACGTGTTGGATATTTTAATCTAAATTTAATCTCATATTAAGTTAATAAAACTCACTAAAATGGATGCATCTCTTACAACTAAAGCCCCTGATCGCTAAAGCATTTTTCATTTACCCACTGAAGAAGTGAAAATGTTTTCCTTTATTTAATAAACTCCTTATTTTAAAAGTATGTGCTAACGGTTATATGTTAACACTCTTTGTTAACGGTCACGCTAGTACAGCTACGCCGAAAATGACAAGTAGCAAAACCGTTTGGTAGAAAATGGTAGATAAATTACTTTTTCAGATATCCAAGTTCTACGACACAATTGTAATCCACACAGTTCAATAACAGCTCGTATGCCGTATACAGTTGTGAAAAGGGATTACTTTTATACTGTATCAGTTGAGTTGCGTCATGAGGATAGGTTCACGTTAGACGTTGCAAGTAATTAAAAACAAACCATTTTGCATCTGACTGTTTTCTCCACTTAGAACAAGCGTCGGAAAGGATGTTTGTCGAGCTGGTGTTCGAACCCAACAACTGAGAATACCACAAAGGGCGTAGAGAGGAATATGTTATATGCATTAAGAATACAATCCTTTCCGAATCAATAAAAGCAAACCCTATATGAGCAAAGAATTGTTCGCACTAGGTTGGAATTTGTCAACACTATATCTCAACAGGGTCGCGGATTACCGTCCGAATTATTCGCAAATGTGACGTACATTCCCAATGGAAATAACAGACAATACCGATCTCTATCTCATACGAAAATCACCGAGCCGAAAACAAGCGTTACATCTTAATTATAAAACAAATCCAAATGGAGGCTGACCTTTACATGGCGTGGTTATTATCTCGTTTATAGTTCAAATTTTCGAAAATTGGGCACGGATTTAGTATGATCAGATCTGGTTTGTTTTTTGTTTTTTATGACGCTTTCAACAGCAAAGTCATATATCGCCGGACACGAACGATTACAGTGGATCCATACCTTATATTCACTGCTAGATGATTATATATATTAGGTATGACACCAATAACACCTCACCTGCTCGAGTCCAACATTTACATAAACCCATTTACCCGGCTGTTGATTACGATCACAAATTAAACTGTTAAGTATGAAATAGGTAAGGGCAAGTTAATACAATTCGTTGGCCATTATTTTAAGGAGGGTTACACAATTTGCAGTATTAAGTCAATTATATAACGTGAAAAGACGATTTTTCGTGATCCCTGAGTGACTGGCCAGCACCAGACTTGGATTGTACCACGCCAAGAGCACTTTTCCGTAACTGTCGTAAACTGAGCAAATGTGTACTAGACAGCCTCCTTTCAACATACACTTTTAACCTACTGGGTTCAAATTTCGGAAAGAATGATGATGCAGCTGGGCTTTTAACTCACACCCCCTGGATTGAGAGTTCGTGTGCCAAATAAATGATCTACACGTACTTGATTTGCTTTCACGAGGAGTTCATTTATGACTTCAGTTGTTCGTTCAATTTTCTGTTTGGTCGGTATGATACAAGATTTATATTTAGCAACATTATTAACTAATATAGATAGATGAAGTTCGATTGTTTTAATGATACGACATTGATAATATATTGATACGATATACTGAGTCTAATATACATGACTAAAACCACTTATCCACACATCATTCTTTCTAGGCATGCAACTGCTTGCTTTTCCACTTAGACTGAAGCGTCGAAAATAATGTTGGTTGAGCCCATGGTGTTCAAACCCAAAACATCTGGATTAAGAAAACATGATGTGTGTAGGAGTATGATATATATATGTACGAATACAATCATGTTTTCGAATATATTGAAGCAAAAAAACCGCCTGAATGCGCAAAGCATTTTTTGTACTAGTTTGATTATCGCATTAGGGCAGGTGATTTCCGAACGAAGTCGGTATTGTCTCGAATGTGACGTACGTTCTCCACAGAATAACGGACAAACCCGATATATATTGATTTCATACTAAAATCACCGATAACGGGTGTTCCAAGTTAACCATAAAACAAATCCGAATGGATGTTTGACCTTTGCATGGCGTGGCTCTCATCTCGTCTAGAGTTCACATTTTAAAAATCAGGCAGGGGTTGAGTACGATAGGATTTGTTTGTTTGTATTGGGTTTTCCGCGTTCAACAGCTTAGGTCATGTATCGACTGACCGGATATATAATATTTGACCGACGCCTTATATTTATATCGAGATAACAAATATATGAGGTGTGTGAAACCGATACCACTATACATGCTCGATTTGCATTGACTCCAATCCTTCATAACCATTTTACCGCCTGTTGCTTACGATTAAAAATAAAGCTGTTACGCATCGACAACCATATTTTAAGGACGATTACATCACTTTCAAAATTAAGTCAATTATATCACGACAAATAGACACTTCTTCGTGATCCCCGAGTGACTGGCCAGCACCTGTATTCGGAATGTCCCACGCTGATGAATAACTAACAGATGGTGATGGATGACGGAATTACCCGAGGGGATGCGATTGACGAACGACGCGAAGTCACGTCACACGGAAGCCGATATTAGGGGCGTGGCACTCGGCGAAATTCAAGAAATTCACGAAAAAATGTTTGTAACGTTTTAATAATGTTTCAGATAAATCATGACGGCAAGTGGCCTGGCTGCCATTTACCAGTAATCCACATTATAGTCTTCAGACAACTGGCTACCTTTCATGCAAGTATGTTTAGTTGTTATTTTGTCCCGGATAAATGTTACGTGGTATACCTGTACGAAACGCTCCACAATACATTGGAAAATGAATTGACCGTCGAGATATAAAAGAAATTATGCTGAAACTGCATTAAAATAAAATCAACCAATCGACCGATGGTACGTTGGATTTGTGATATATTTAAAATTGATATTGACACAAAACGTAATATATTATCTCAATAGATTATGCGGTTATTAACAATATTATCTTGTCGTGAGAGCTATTTATAAATCAGCTACATGTATTTGTATAATCAAATATTTGATTTAGTTAAATTGGATTAAACGCATTTTCAAAAAGTATTTCAGTCATAAAACGACGGCCAGCTCACTAATTGTTTTTTTTTTTACAACTCCACTTCACACAACCGTCTTTCCAAGCAACTGGCTGTCTTTTAACATTTACTGTGAGTCTACTGGTGCAATGGTTGGAAAGAATGTTGACACAGCTGGGGTTCTAACTCACAAAACTCGGAATGAGAGACCGCGTGCCTAACGAGTGATCTACAGAAGCTCAGTCTTAAACATTTGGAAACAGTGCGCATTCAATTCCCAAATTTACCATTTCGAGTCTATTGCAGCTTTTCCGAAAATGTATTTGATAAATGTCTGCTGCAAAGTGTCGTCTGTAGTTGTATTAAACAGGCCCCGTCTGGATTTTACAAACGAAAGACGGAAGTTTATCAACTACAAACGACATGTGACACCTTGCAGCAGACATATATCAAATACATTTTCGGAAAAAGTGTAATACCACGGAACTAGCAATTGTTCACAGTAGTTATGCTTTTCTCACAAAATTTACAACTTTAAGATGCTGCAAAAGTAATCATTCAATCCATTGGTTTAACATTGTATATATGTTGAATGAAATGTATGTTGAAATAACAACTGCATTGGACTCACTATACATGTTACAATACATCTATCGATGTGCTCGAGTAACCACATGATGTACATGTATGTTTTTTTAATGTAATACTTGTTGGCTACGTCGTTCATTTATACTAACGTGCTATTATATGAACCATCTAATATAAAGCTTAGTATATGAATTTCAATCTTGATAAATTGTTTTCTTTGTTATGTAATGTCTTTCACTTTCATATAAAGTACGTGATTTGCTTTTACGAGGAATTTGTTTATGAACTCTGTTCGTCCAACTTTCGGTTTGCGTCGGTATGATACAAGATTTATTAATTGCAACCGTATCTACTGATATAAAATTGTGAAGTTCAAGTGTTTTAATGATACGATAGATAGACATATATCCATTACAGTATCCTTTATCTATCTGACAAATGAAAAAAAGTTTGTGACAAATTTAAAAAAAAAATCCATAATGTTTCCAAACATGTTGATATCCATAGCCCCATACAGATTGATTGTTTATACTTTTATTGAAGCCTCGATGAACACATGAGAAGAAAATAAATATTTTCATTTTGTTTGGTCTGAACCGTGCATAGGATTATTTTTTGCATGAGTTTGCATAACATACCACATAAATATATAAAGTTTCAATGAAGTCAGATAGCAGACGAATGATGAAAAAAAGGAAATAAATAAATGTTTGGAAATAATCCAGTAAATGTATCTATTTCCATACCGTTTGTACAATTATAGTTATAACAGGTTATGAGAAATTATCTTATTCGTATAATAGTTATTTGAGAGAAGAAAACACAAAAATCAATCAGAAATTATTGAAGAAGGTGGCGCAGTTGCTCAATGTAATCAATTTCACAAGTGGTCTTATATAATACTGATTGATTGTTTAGTGTTTTACGCCGCTTTCAACAATTGTTCAGTACTGCCACGGTGTTTCTCTTGTAAATTACCAGTACTACTGAACCATGTGTCATGACACCAGCCCATCGATCGTAATCCTTACCCCAAACATATTTAGCACCAAGTAGGGCAATACTATTTTTATTTAGTATGACCCGGGGATCGAACCATTAACCTCCTTTATCCAAAACGGACGTTCTACCACTACACCACCGAGGCGATATTGTATAGGATAACTATTGTTTGCATTTTCGGCGTCGAATTTCAAAACAATAGGTTTTCCATGTTCAAAATCGGGCCTCTCCATTTTGTAATAAGTGAAAGGAAAATTAAGCAGATTTCTGGTGAGACCTTACTAGCCGACTTACTTCCCACGCAATAAAGATAAGAATATTTACTTCAAGATTAACAATATCGACCCAACTTTATCTCTCTGAGGTTGATATAGGACTTGTTTGGGCCATAGGTGTGTTCGAAAGTTAAAAAAGTAAGTATTTTTATTATTATAATAAGTATTCTTTTTCTTAATAAGTATTATAATTTATATATCAATACTCTTTTTGTCTTTCTATATCTTTGTATACTTCTCCTCATCTGCCATTCACATGTATATACATACATATCACAAACACAATGATTAAGAGGATAGCATTACGATCGATGAATCATTACATCCGAATATGTGAACGGACTTCCACGAACTTATCATGTCTATCGTAGTCTAAAGAACTTGGACAATCTCAATAATTGATAATCTTCATCCAAATTTGTAAACAGAAACCTCGTTTGTAGTAATCTCTCCATTTCTCTCTTGTGTGTTATGTTGCTAATGTGTTATTTATAACATTGGAAATATCGAAAATGCAGTTTGGATAAAATGGTTGTTGGATAATAAGAAATACGCATTGTAATAAATTACAAATATTCCCACCACTGTTGAACATGTGTGGTCAGTCCCGTCGGTGTAGTTGTAGAGTGTTCCCCATGGGGTGCGGGAAGTGCGATCCCCAGTCTGGTCGTACACATGGTAGTAATGCAACGGCATTCATTGTTGCGGACTTGATATAACGACTGACTTGGTAAGTGTCAGGATAAAATGGATAGGTAGGTAGCACTGGTAACTTACCAAGAATATTCCGTGATAAAGCTAAACATTATTTAAGGGGGCGTAAACACAAAACAATCAATCAATGAACGTGTGTGAGTCGTGTATGGCGATTCTTAATCGGATTATTATTCTATCCGTAACAATATCTCATTACGGTCAATTGACTTAAATGGGCTACGTTTTCGGGTTTTTAGGGTCCAATGATACCTATAGGACTTCACGATATTAAGTCGGACAGTGAAGGCTCTTCTGAAGCTGTACAAGCGCACAGATTCTTCGCTTAACGCAGATGCATTAATATCAAAAACTCGCTAGAGGCGGCCTTCTATATCACAAGACATACCGATCAGTCTGTTCGAGTGCACATATTGATCTGGAGTTTCGCTGTTTGAGTAATCCCGAAGATCGGTCTGTTTATAATGTATTCAAATATATTGTTTTCATCTGAACAGATGGACCAACACATACAGAAAAGTATTTTACTACTATTGGATGGTGGCCACCTGTTAAGCATGGGAATTTTACAATATAAATACCGTGACATTGACAACATTCTTGCTGACGACCAGATACATACTAAGGTTAGAGAACTCAGAGAATCTGGAAGAATATCAGATGAGCATTTCCACATTCTCTTTCCTCTAACAGACCTCGGTCAATGGGATACAACTATCACCTCACGTTTTCTAAAGCATTGTACCGACCTTGGGAAACCACATCGTAAGATGATGGACGAATTATATGAACTCCAAAACAAAGCGACGGACATGAATATAAAAGAAGAGAGGTCCATCAAGGAGTGTCCATCAGTATGGACAAGGATTGTCAACATCCTTAAAAGAGGGAAAGCACTTCTCACTGGTCACATCGTAGTTGAGATCGATACAACTATCAATCGAATCGAACAATCACCAGTTACACCTGAAGACATGGATAGGATGAATAGTTGGTATGCGTTAGAAACAAAGTACGAAGACACTGACGCAGGTAATGGGGATTCGACAGAAGGTAAATCTGTTGTCCACGATGCTGCATTCTACGGTAAACTTTCAAAACTCAAATACGTGAGGCAGAAGTTCCCCGATCGACTACAGGAGCAGAATAAGAAAGGTAACCAAGCTATTTACCTTGTTGCAGAGAGGGGGCATATGGATTGTCTCAGATATATTTGTGAATCACTTTCCGAGTTTGAAGAATTAGGAAATGAATATGAAATGCATGCGCTCCATTTTGCTGCAAGTGGCGGATGTGTTAATTGTTTGAAATATCTGATCGGTTAAGGAACAACAAGGTTCAACAATTCTACACGAAGCGGAATATGGAGGATCTGTGTAGATGGTACACTACATTTACAAAACATTTCCTGTGATGCTAAAGGAGACGAATGAGAAAGGACAGGATGCCCTCTTTACGGATGCACATAATGGGAATCTAGATTGTTTGAAATATCTGATTGATCAAGGTATGAAAACTGATACGCGGTCATTTTACGTTACTACACGAAGCTTCCTTTCGAGGATCTGTACCGATGGTGATGTATCTTTGTGAAACAATCCCTAAGCTGAAAAAGGAGAGAAACGAAAAAGGAAAAGGGGCATGATGCTATTCATAGTGCTGCGATTGGAAGTCGTCTTGATTGTGTAAAGGTATGAACACAGAAAGGGGATGTGAAGCCGAATACACATTACTGCAAGAAGCGGCCTATGGAGGGTCTGTGTCGATGGTAAAATACATTTGGGAAAAGTTTCCCGATTTGAGATGTGAGAAAAACGAGAAAAGAATGGATGCTCTCTTTGGAACAGCAATTGGAGTACGTATTGTCTGTTTACAATATCTAATTGGTAAAGGAATGGAAACAGGAACACGGGCTGAATTCGGCTCAACAGTTCTAACTGAAGCGGCCTTTTGGGGATCTTTGTCTAATGTACAATACATCTGTGAAACATTTCCTGAACTGAAAAATGATAAAAATGAGAAAGGACAAGATGCTCTCCATCGTGCTTCACGTGGAGGGAGTCTTGACGGCTTGATATATCTGATCGGTCAAGGTATGCATACATAAACGCGCTCCAAAAACGGTGACACGTCACTACATGAAGCGGTATATGGTGGATCAGTGTCGATGGTACGCTGTATTTGGGAAGCATTTCCTTGTCTGAAAACTGAGAGAAATGCGAAAGGAAAGGATGCTCTCTGTAGCGCTGCATTTGGAGGGAGTCTGGACTGGTTTAAATATTTAATCAGTCAAGGAATGAAATCAGATACACGATGCGAAAGCGGAAATACGTTACTACAAGAGGAGGCATATGGTGGATCAGTCTCGATGGTACGATATATTTTGATAACCTTCCCTGAGCTAAATGAGAAGAGAAATGATAACAGAGAGGATGCTCTCTATAGCGCTGCAATTGGCGGGAGTCTTGAATGTTTGTAATACTTAATCAGCCTTGTAATGAACACAGATACGCGGTCTGGAAACGGAGACATATTACTACATTCTGCGGCCTATGGAGGATCCGTGTCAATTGTACGATATATTTTGAAAACATTCACTGGGCTTAAATATGAGAGAAATGCGAAAGGACTGGATGTTCTCTATAGCGCCGCACTTGGAGGGAATCTTGACTGTTTTAAATATTTAATCAGTCAAGGAATGAAACCAGATACACGATGCGAAAACGGAAACACGTTACTACAAGAAGCGGCATATGGTGGATCAGTCTCGATGGTACAATATACATATATTTGGGAAACATTTGACGACTTAAGATATGAAATATGCACGATGCAAAAGGATGCCCTCTTTACTGCTGTACGCGGAGGCAATGTTGATTGTGTGAAATATATGATTAGCCATGGTATGAAAACAGATACGCGGTCCGAAAAAAAGAGAAACGTTACTTCATGCCGCGTCATATGGAGGACACGTGTCGATGGTACAATATATATGGTCAACATTTCCAGAGCTGAATAAGGAGAAATATAAGATAGGGCAGGATGCTCTCTATAGCGCTGCCCGTGGAGGGAGTCTCGACAGTTTCAAATATCTGATAAGTCAAGGTATGAAGATAGATACCCAATCTAAATATGGGCAAGAAATTCTACATGAAGCGGTGGATAGAGGTCATGAATTAGTTGTCCGGTATCTTCGCGAAAATTATAATCAAGTTTCGGCTATGAACAGGCTCATGGACAGCAATTAATTTTCGCGGCGGTTTGTGGTGGTCATCTCGAAATGCTAAAATACCTTCTAAGTCAGAACATTGACCCCGAAGTACCAAATAGGAAAGGGCTACATGTTGCTGCTATGAATGGTAAGACAGATCGCGTACGTTACCTGTGTACTACTTACAGGTTTCTTATTCCTTTGAAGGATATCAAAGGTGAGACAGCAAGAGATTATTTAGCTCATAGAATTGAAGGATTCGAGTGTGCTCAAATACTAGAGGAACGGTTTTAGTGTTAGAGCAGTTTTTGTTTGTGTGTGCTCTCCAATTTGAACGTATTGTATTTTAATTGCGCATGACGTCAAATAAATTGATTACTTTACTGTGAAATATCTCGCATTAGATAACCTTGTAGACGACATTGGCTATATTTTCTAAAAAAATAACAAAATCTCTTTAATTGAACGAATAACCTATGACGAAAAATGGAAAACATTTTGGCAAATGGAGATATTTCCCGTTTTGAACCATTTCTTTTTTTGTCACTACGTTTCAAAAAGCTGTCCGGTGCAGAGACGATTTTAGACAATATTGTTTTCCTGTATATCTATAATATTATGTAAAATAAGTGACCCGGGATCTGGCCATTTCTTACCCCAGGGATTTAACATGAACGATCTTGATAGAGGTCAACTATATGAAGCTACATACACACCTAATAACAAAAGCCTGGACAAGAAGATTTTTAAAGTTTTTCCCTTTACTAGTCTTCGTGCAACAAATGACTCCTGGGTTGGGCAATTTGTTACCCCATTGCTATAATTTTAACGAAATTGGTACAGGGTTTATAGATCCAGCTACATGCCAAATATCAAAGGCCTGGGCTTTTCCTTTTAGACAAGAAGATTGTCCATATATGAGTCTATGTACAATAAGTGATCCCGGGAAGGAGTCATGTTTGACGCCATGGCTATATTTTGGACATTCGTGGTAGAGGACAACTAGTTGAAGCTATATTTCAAATATCAAATCCCTTTTAAACAAGAAAACTTAAAAAGAAATCCCTATATGAGTCTATGTAAAACCAGTAACCACCGGAGATAAGTAACTTTTAAGCCCAGGGCTGTAATTTGAGCACCCTTGATTGAGATTTAATAGAAGAAGCTACACACCAAATATCAAAGGCCTTGGCTTTCTACTTTTAGACAAGAAGATTTTAAAGTTGTAATACGAGTCTATGTAAAACAATTGACTCCAGAGGAGGGGCAATTTTTGACACAGGGCTTTCATTTGAACAATCTAGGTAGAAGTCAACTAGATAATGCTACTTACTTAATATCAAAGGCATTGGCCTTCTTCCTTCAGACTAGAACACTTTTTAAGTTTTGGTTAATTTCCAAATTCTACATGGAATCTTTAAACACTTTTGAAAGATGGCTACTAAAGGAACATTTCTGTTTGATTGAAATTGTTCCTGTGATAAAGGAGGAGATGATGTTTAAAGCTTAAAGTTAATGACGGACGACGGACAAAGAATGGTCAGAACAGATAACCTTGAACCTTTAGCTCAGGTGATCTAAAACGACGTCCGGTTTCAACACCCTGTCGTAGCCGTTTAGGTGGAGTGGTCTTGGCAAAAGTACATTTCTAAGACTAGTTTTGGTTTGCTTATCCAGTGATCATGAATAAATGTAGTTACGGAATTTTAATCCGTCGCCTCTGAACGGCGCATTCAATCTGCATGGATTTCTACCGAAAAATGTAAAGGAATATAATAAATGTCCTTATATACAGGGGAAAAAAGTATCGATAATTCAGGTCGGTTTGAATATAAACGACAGCAGAGCTTGAAATGTTATAGTACAAATTGATTTATAACATTTGATTTTCTAAAAATACTTATATAATTATATTTTCTTTCCTAAATGAAAACACATGTTGATGCATCTGCAACAGACTGGTTTTGAAAATACTCTCTCAGAGGGATCAAGTGTGCATACAGAACAATTTCTGTACTTGTTATAATATTTTCGAGTTGTTTCAATAATGTTACCCTCATGTATGCAGAATGTCCATACCAGAATGTTTTTCGACTCGTCATATTCATATTTAATGTATACTTTATATATTTTTTAAACATTTATGTATCTAAAGTGGTCGGTTTATGACTTCAATGTTTAAACCTGTATAATTCTGAATATACCTACGTAGTACATGTTCTACACAATATTTGGCATTTTCTCTACGTATATGATATTTAGAATGTAGATAAATATATGTGCATATATATATATATATATATATATACGTATTAAATTTATTTACCGAAATAGGTCGTGCTAGTTAAAATTATTTGATTTGAAACTACTTTCACCATTTTTCACATATAACTAACATACAACTGATGACTTCAAAATGTTTATGCAGAACTATGGACAATGTTCGAGAGGAGGTAATTTATCTATGACTAAAATCATTTTGAAAACATTGTGGCAAATAGATAAATCGCGCATAAAGACCAATAGTCTGGTTTGTCATAATATTTTCGTCGCAATTCAATGATTAATAAACCCTCATTTATAGAAATCAATATCATCTATATGTGAACATATTCTACCTCGACTACCTTTAAAAAGTGTTAGTTAATCTTAGAAAAACGATGGTATTATACCTGGACATAATTGAAACCAATGGTTGCAAAGAATACAGTTTTCAATTATATACTTTTTGCAGAAAATGTTTTGAAAGTCGTTTGCTGTAGATGCGTCGGAAGGTGTCTGTACGTGTGGAAATGTGTATACGTATGTTAGATGACATGTTTGACAGGATAGTGTCCATCCGATAACTCTAGTCTGTGAAACAACATTCGGTATTGAATGACCTATACAGGCTCATACCTCCATGCTTTGTTGAGCGAATCACTTATACGCAGTTAAGTTCTTCACAAATCAGAAAAAGAAGAATCTTTTAAAACATATTATAATATTGGGAGAGAGTGAGAAAACGTAACGATCAATGTTATTTCTTTATTATTTTCCCGACCTTTAAACAGCAGTTTACAACAGAATTACAGCATACAAGACAACATGTAATAGAACTCACAAAATAGAATGTACACATTTACAAAACACAATGAAAGATCTATGCATTCGACGTTGGAACGAATTGCGTTTATAAGGTTAATTTAACACAATGAATTCAGACATAGGTACCCTGTATTGCCCTCTAAAATGTTAACAGGATCCTTAAGTGATAAGTGATTCAAAGACCAATTCTGACCAGTTAACTTCCCTATAAACACATCCTTCTCGGGTAAAAACGTTCCTTTGCCTAACCGGCGGATTATTTAAGGATTATTACATAGAAACAGTAAATTTCATTGTTTGTTTCATATACATGTATCCTTATTATATACGGACACTAATTTCTATGGTGTTTTTGTTATTTATTCTTAGTTCCTTACATAAATCGTTTAACATATGACAATTACTTTAAAACTTAATTTATTTGAACACAAATAGGTACTACATAAAGTAAGGGTATACTTCGTTTAATTATATACACACATATTTTTACACAAAGGCATATCAATGAAGCATATATCTGATATGATATTTTAAGAGTCGTCTGCTTTGAACAAATCTGAAGAAATGTATACGACATCTGACAATTTGATTTTATATTTTCATATCATCGACGAAAATGAAGAAATTGCTTGTTTCGAAGTCATCTGTTTTAAATGATTTAAAAGTCATATGTTAGAGGGAAAACGTTTTTCTAAAAATATATATTTATCGGGGGGAATCGGAAGTGCAATTTGGATTAGAGTTAAAACATTGTTGAAAAATCAGAAATACACTCTTATTACTTTAAATCACCGCAG
Organism: Clinocardium nuttallii; assembly: GCA_031471495.1. Taxonomy (NCBI): domain Eukaryota; kingdom Metazoa; phylum Mollusca; class Bivalvia; order Cardiida; family Cardiidae; genus Clinocardium; species Clinocardium nuttallii. Next base: position 15,042 of record JAUELF010252122.1, read on the forward strand.
TGGACACGTGATATCTTCAAAACATTTACGCCTTGTCAGTCTCGTTATTTCATTCTGAAATGTTTGTAAAATATAACACACGGACACTCACTTTTATTTGTATTTGCCAAGATTATGCCGATCAGTGATTGGATGTCATAACACATATATGCTAAACGTAATCCGGACATTGGTAGATATCTAATTAAGTCAGGAGTTGACATAAGAAAATAAAGACGGAATGAACTGTTTTGCATGTAGCCGCATCTGAAGGTTCCGTTGAATTCAACAGAATGTTTGTTGACGAAGTTCAGGACAAGGAACTGCTTAAGGCTTTGATCAAAGCACGGACCAATGACTGATGGACTGTTTGCCATTCAGCTGTATATGCAGGATACTTGAACTGTCTGATCATTATGGTTGAATATGGTTTAGATCCAATGACAAAGCCTGATATAGGACATACCTTACTGCACACAGCGGCACATGAAGGCTTTCTGTACATCGTGAAGTATCTCAACGAGACGTATCCCGATTTGAAGATTGAGAAAGATGAGAAATGTATGACTTCTGTATTTAGCGCTGTACATGGCAATATGCTTGAAAGTTTGAAATACCTGATTGGTCAAGGTATGATAACAGATATACCATTCAAATATGGAGATACATTATTACACACATTGGCCTTTGTAGGATATGTGTCAATTCTGATGTTTCTTTTTGAAACAGTTTACCCCGAAATGAGCAATAGATTTACAATGGACTCAAGATAACTCGTATAATTCGATTATATCGTTTACTTGAACCAATTCCTCGAACGAATCTGTAATTCGAACAGCGAAGCATACATTCTGAGTGCTTAAAAGAGCAATCCGATCTGTCGATGTGCTGGGTTTTTTATAATACTGATTTCAACATTGGCTTGCTTGTCATAATCAATTTGTCAGCATAAATATATGTTTGTTGTAGTTGGAAAAAGCATTGCATCTGTTCTGATTGCTTGAATGAGTAACTGAAGTAATGCATCGGGAACTGGAAAAATATGTTAAAGACGAAGCGTGACCTGTACGTAGGCCTCGGGAAAGTGACGTACACGTTTTATATACACGTATTGGTTCAACTTCATCATACATAATATTGCGCTATAAAAGATATCTGAAGTTACTTTACACCCCTTACCATACAGTCTAAGTAAGGTATTATAGGTTCTTCGGTAGAGGGATCGGAAGCTGTCAATCTATAGCTCTTATCAGCGTGTAGTGCTAAATGTGATATGTTCTGGTCACTCACCATCCCTCATCCGTCATTCGTATGTAAATGGTTATTCAAACGATATATTCTCCTAAATAACAAAGTAAATTCGAAATTGTGCATTAATAATCCCGTAATAGTACTCTGCCAAAATAACTAAAACATTGTGATCCATGGAGTACTCTGGTTGCAATGACAACCAGTGCGGACATATTCAAATAGCTACTCCATTAAAACTGGTGGTCATAACTCAAAGTACTTTGCTTCAAATCATCAACTGATGTCATGGTACCCTAACTAAATTGAAGTATGTACTCCAACCAAACAATGAGGCACCAAGGGGATTGGGCAGTTTTCTATTCTGTTGGTGGTAAAGACAACTCTTGTCATAATTCAGAGTGTATTGATATTGGTATAAATGATCATCTGGTACCACATACGCAAATTTATTTAAACTAATGCTAATATGACGTGCTAATTAAGGTTACTCAATACGAAACGTTGATCACTGATTTATAAACCCTCAGTTAAACTTGTCAATTTAATCTATTTAATACTGGTAGATCAGGATTCAGTCCCCTCGGTGCTCACGGTTGCGGGGTTAGCATTACCCGACTGACTGGGGTAAGGGTAAATGTGGCAGTAATAATAAAAAACTTATACAGGAAACAGTCAATAAATTCATGTCATCATCGTAACGTTTGAGGGCGTCACTTTTTAGAGCGTTTTTAATTCAGTATCAAACACAAATAATATCAAATATATTTCGATGTTGTATTATATCCGCTTATCGCAACCATTGTACATGCATGTACCTTTCTCATTTTGAATGCGTAATAAGAGTAGTTACTGTTTGTATAAATTTCCCAATGGTGATAGGCACGTGTCTGTGCTTGTATTATGTGGAATTAGATTAGTATCAACCTTCATTATGTTATATAGGCCATGTAGCACGGAAAGAAATGTTCGACAATATTTAAACGAAAAGCAATAACGATGAAATTGTACATGTATAGTTGTTTTGTATGGGTCATATCCCAATCGCTTTGAAATCAGGTCGATACTCTTCGCTGTACGTTTATTGAATATGACGACACCGCAATAATATGTCGTCACGAATTGATATCTCTATACAATCGAAACACTCGTTAACCAACGCTTCTCTAACTCGTTCATATGTATATGGTTATCTACCCTCTTAAGAATTACCGATTATTATTGTAAATAGGCCATCATCAGATGTATATGAGTGTTCAAAGCCGTAAAGTCTGGGTTGGTTTGGATGAAAATGCTTATATCCGTTCTCAAGAGATTTCCAGAATGTAATTGTAACAATGTTGTGAATGGGGAAGATTTGAACAGATCGCACTACTGCGTTGGCTGATCAAAATTGTCAGTGGTTTCAAAACCTTGATATCGGACTCGTACGACGTACATGGTATTGTTTTTTTCATCATTATTATTATTATTTTTAACAATATTATTATTTTACATCGATTGCGAAACAAGCCTTTGGCTTAGATTAATCACTATCGGTGTCCCGTTTCCTGGAGACTCCAGTACTCGCGCCGTTTGTGTGGAATATTCTTTTTATTGTTAAGATGTGTATCAGCCCTTTCCCAGTTGCAGACGTTTCTCGAACCATCTGCAGCAGACGCCGTTTAAAACGTTGTTGCAAAAGGAAAAAGGCTCATCACGAACAATGTCATCTTACGCGACAACTTGTCCACAGTATACAATACTTATATATTTATTTGTAGTGAGGTTTAATATTTATTTCCGAGATGATAGTAAAGTCGTGCGCTGCTTACGTGTTGAATGTTGGAAAGTGAGGGTTGAATATGTAAATATGTATAAAAAACCATTTTAGTAGTAATCAATGATGTACCAATCCGTATACCTTTCCCCGCTTTCGAGCACCGGTAGCTCAGTCCGTAGCAATGCAGGATATCAATCAAGGGTTTGTTAATTTAAACCCCAGTTCGGCCAACATTATGTCCGATGTTTGACAAACGTCACTCTGATTATCGTCATTTGTCTTTCACCGATTGGCTAACAGTCTTTTAAGAGAAAAGCAGCCAGTTTCTAGGAAATAATTTATATATTGAGTACTGGTATGAATAATAACAGAAATCACATGAGTAGGTGAACCATTGTTAAACATGGCGGTAATCCCCGTTCAATGACAACCCCGCTATATGTTATCTAGCCAACCACCTCATTGAACGATCTTTCTGAATGAGCCCAGTTTTCATTGAAATATGTTGTAAAAGGTTTCATCAGTGGCTAGGGATTGCAGCCACATGTTGACCCTTGTTTGCACAGTACGAGCCGGCTAAGGTTGGAGTCTATGCAACTATTGGACTCCAGCAGGTAAGTTGGTATTGTTTACGTGACATGTATGTTTTCATTGCAATGATGTAAATATGAGGTGTGGGAAGAATAGCATTGTTCCCGTCCACCACGATATGACACAAGCTGTTGTTTGAAAGTGGCATTTCAATCCCAAAACAAAGAAATCATTTGGAAAATGGTGCTCGACTGTGATTTGATGGTAGATCAAAACTCATTTCTAGATAATCAAGGCCCAGTTATAATGTGGATTGTATATTATAAAGAGTAACCTGTGTATATAGACCAACCATGTGAAGACAACAGTCTGTACCTTGTTCATATGTGGTCTTTGCTTGCAGGGTCGTATATTCAGACATATGAATATTTTGAACTTAAAAGTGTGGTTGCTTAAGACATGGACTTGCTATTTCAAGGTGTTTTCTCAGCACAGGGTTGTTGCTGTCTCTACAGATTTAGACAACTGAATAACATTTCTTTATAATTGATAATAAAAGCAATACATTTTCAATGCTGGCTAGTTTCAACTAAATGACACCTATAACGTTCAACATTCATCGATTGGTATCATCCCCAGTCCTGCCATGATGTAAAGTCGGGACAATGTATATGTGTATAATGAAACAATCATTGTATTTACTACCTCAGTATTAAGTATGTTGTAAAATATATTGTTACTTTCCTTAGACTTCCGTTTTACTTTAGATGAAGATTAATTGTTACGCCGCTTTAATAATGTCAGTTCTATCACGGTGTTTCCTGGTTAGGTTACCAGATGATCTCGTCTAATTAGGCTGATGTCAGTCAGTCAGTCGTCATGCCAACCCCGGAGACACTAAACGCCAACAACAGCAGCTATTACTATCATTTGTCCTTGATATGACCTGAGCGAGGACCGAAACTGCTTCTGTGTTTGTTTTGTTTTATTACTGTAATAGGAGGACTGCAGGATTGTTTGAATTGTACCTCAAAACAAATCATGTGACATCTACAGATTATCGTCTGATTGTGTTTCCTTTTTATTTGGATAAAGTTTAAAGTAATGGTCTCATAACAACGGATTGACAATTTTTAATAATTACAAGCGGGTTTAAATACTAATTTAGGTGTAATGTCATTACCAACACATGTTCAGTCATGTCACGTTGGCCAGGTCACATGCCTATGTGTTTCATGTCGTTCACACTGAAGGTATCCACACATCATTGCTGAATGAAGAACGATGTGTGTCACATCGTCTTCTGTATAATTTCGTCGGAAAAAGTGTTGCTTAACAGTGGCTCTCTCTCTCAACCGCAGCAGCAACAGCAGCGGCAACAGTATCAGTATCATCATCATCATCATCATCATCACCTTCATCATCATCGCCAGCATAGTCATCATGATCTTTATCATCATCACTCACCATCCTTATCATCATCATTATTACATCATCATCCCCAGCATCATTACATCATCATCATCAACATCATCACCTCATCATCATCGCCATCGTTTTCATCATCATCAGCAGCAGCAGCAGCATCAGCCGGCAGCAGCAGAACTGAATAAGAAGGCGATAACCGGGTATACCAGACTATATACTCTCTGTTACGACTACATGGAAAAGTGTTTCGGCACGAGATCGGCTTATACACTTCGCTTTTATGTCGACGGTTAAAATTTAACAGACATTTTGTGCAATTTCTTCTTTTGTCACTATGTTTTCAAGAAGCCGACTGCTGCACAGGCATGGGTGTCAGAAAGCGTCTATATGAGGGAAAGGGTTAACGCTCATGTCCGATTTATTAACCCTTTCCCACATGCAACAAATATGTAGCAGACGACTTTGAAAACAGCAATATTTAAATATGCAATATATGTTACAAGTGCAAGTCTAATTAGTGATTAGAGTTAAAAACATTGTTGCAAACGGTGTAATTGCTCATCATGAGCCGACGATGAAGCACCCTCGCTGTGTCATTGTTTGTACATGGTGTTTTAAGCCACATCCGACACTTTTCCAGTTATATCACGGCGTGCCTTGGGTACCAGTTACCAGTATACTACTGGTCCTTTTGTCCTGACACCAGCGAGTCAGTCGGAATCACCAGCGAGTCAGTCGGAATACCAGCGAGTCAGTCGGAATCACCAGTATACTACGGGTCCCTTTGTCCTGACACCAGCGAGTCAGTCGGAATCACCAGTATACTGCGGGTCCTTTTGTCCTGACACCAGCGAGCCAGTCGGAATCACCAGTATACTACGGGTCCCTTTGTCCTGACACCAGCGAGTCAGTCGGAATGTAAAACCATACACAATGCTGAGCGTCAATGAGGATAAACCATTACTACCATATTTGATAGTATTTGGTGTGACCCGGCCGGGGATCGAAACCACCACCTTCGGCACGTAAGGCGGACAGACGCTCAGTCACTACAATACCGAGGCGGTTCTATGGGTTACTTTATCCCACGCAAAAAAAAATAAAGCGAGTACCGTTGTTTTGAAAATTCAATTTATTTGGTTCCAAAATCAACTCTG
>JAUELF010252123.1:0-11827 GCA_031471495.1 Clinocardium nuttallii
GCTGTAATATTTAGTGTCGTCCTCGAGCACCGCCTCACTACTGTTGCTGTAATATTTAGTGTCTTCCTCGAGCACCGCCTCGCTACTGTAGCTGTAATATTTAGTGTCTTCCTCGAGCACCGCCTCACTACTGTTGCTGTAATATTTAGTGTCTTCCTCGAGCACCGCCTCACTACTGTTGCTGTAATATTTAGTGTCTTCCTAGAGCACCGCCTCACTACTGTTGCTGTAATATTTTGTGTCTTCCTAGAGCACCGCCTCGCTACTGTTGCTGTTATAGTTAGAGTCACCATCGAGAACCGCCTCGCTACTGTAGCTGTAATATTTAGTGTCTCCATCGAAGCATTTATTTAGAGAGATATCTCTTTAACATAAACAACTATCTTAAATATGAATAAATCGCTGTAACTTAGAAATCATTTTATACAAACCAACACATACTTAGAGAGATATCACTTTACCATAAACAACTAACTTACATATGAATAAATCGCTGTAACTTAGAAATCATTTTATATAAACAAACACATATTTAGAGAGATATCACTTTAACATAAACAACTATCTTACATATGAATAAATCGCTGTAACTTAGAAATCATTTTATATAAACCAACACATATTTAGAGAGATATCTCTTTAACATAAACAACTATCTTACATATGAATACATCGCCGTAACTTAGAAATCATTTTATATAAACCAACACATATTTAGAGAGATATCACTTTAACTCAACTCAACTCAAATAATTTTATTAGGCAAGTCGGCACTAAATGTGTCATTGGCCATACAAAATACATACAAAATGGTTGAACATGCAAAAAACATGACTTACAAAGTATCGTCACATGTATAACAAAACTATTCATATAAACATTATAACAAAAATATGCATATATACATTGTAACATAACTATTCATATATATATTAGAACATAATTAACAGAACTTACAGATACTTGCAATCTTCTAAGACTTATTTGCGACCAGTACATATACTTATCAAGCGAATGCGTAAGTTAATCTGGATAAAACTGGTCGCAAACGCCCGTAGGTTGAAGTAGTACAGTGTGGACCAAATATACTTGATAGTAAAATAAGTTAAGATTAGGTATTTCTTTTAGGTATATTGAGTCAAAGTACTGGAAACTATGTGTAGTTGATTGGCCAAATAATTACAGTGGATTTGTTATGAATTAGAGATAATTACAATTTACAGATGTATCAGTTCAAATTCGGCTATGCGGTGAGTCCGAAATATTAGAGCTATTTCCATCTTCCAAGTATATGTTAATTTAGATAGTAACTCCAATAAATTGGTAAGATAAGTCAGTTACTTGAATTTTTTTTTCAATTTATCTAAGTATTATAACAATTTCTCAGTGAATTACAATTTATGCAGTGAGTTAATAACTTTTTATTCTACGGAACTACTTTTGTCTCCATGTTGTAAACAGTATTTATTAAAACGAGTAACAACTCGACTTAACGATAAACTTGATCTGTGCATTTTAATTTGTGATAACATATTCAATAAGCCCAAATAGGCCTTCATTCGATGATGTTAATCAACAGGTACTGTTTATATAAATCTTTAGCTGCCGGTATTTTTAATAGTATTGTGTAACTGGGTATTATAATGATTATCTGACCCCAAAGATAACCCATTAGTAAATGCCAGATCTTAAAGAATGTACAACTAATGAATATACATATGAAAAACATATACACATATGCATATCACTTGTTGATAATATAATGAAGCAAACAATGCTTCTATTTCTTGAATGCTTTAAATGAGTTTTCTGAAAGTGCTGATCTGTAAAAAGTCACAAAACTTGTGCTGACTTAGTAATTTTAAAACTCCCCGTTTGTAGCCCAAGTCGAATTACACGAAAGTCGATGTAATGTCACGAAAGATGACGTAATGCGGTTTGGGAATTTTAAAAGTAGACACTTTTGATAAATATATAACGATATATATTGAAAGAAATAGTTTGATTTACACACTATAACTTGAATCTTAATCCGGGAGAACGATATCTACGGAACTCTTTCTGTGGTTTATTGCGGTGATGAAATTGTTTGGAATGTCTCACAAAGAATCTTCAACTGCGTATCTACAATATCTTTTAAATGTAAGGGATTATAATTAACTTATTTGTCAATATATCTCGGGGATTTATTGGATGGAAGGAATTTGCAAAGGAAATTATATCTGATATGGGTTATCGGCAAATAGAAAACTTGTGTCGACACGGATCGACTCGATCGTAAACTTGTGTTCTTACAAGATGGCTAGATCGATATTGAGGGTGAAAACATGCACCGTACATCATTGCTTTATAATGATAATATTCTATAGAGCTCTATACTTAGTCTGATGTATTCGCTATCTATTACTCGTAAGTTGTAACATTCTTATATGTGTACACTTTATACCTGCCAACAAAACGCAAACAGCACAATGTGTAAATATGAAAATATAGCTTCATTCCCGTTTTCCTCCCATCTTAAGGTAGAACGCGCCTCTGAAAAAAGATTCTGTTCTTACTTTTTTCGTAACTGAAACAGTTTTGACACTACGATACCCCAAAGTATACAACTGACGTCACATTTTAGACGTCTCTCTTTAATCAAAAGACAAATTCCTATTAACTTATTCAACGACGGATATAGAAGTAATTTTTGAAATAGCGCCACCCCTTTGTAATCCCGTTAATCAGAAAAAGTAGAACGTAATTAGTGGGGTTTTGAAAAACACATTTCCGTTAGAATAAAACATTTTTGAGCCAACATAGTAAAGGACATTTAACATTATTATGCAAGTGTTCAGTTCAAAATGTCTGCAGCAGACGACTTTTAGTAAAACATATGGATATTATCTATAAATGTAAGTCTCATTAATGAATATAATTGAAAACGTTGTGGAAAAAGTAGAAGATGAGCAATTTCTTCTTTTGTTGCAATGTTTTAATATTCCTCTGCTTCAGAATGCGTCTACAATGGGAAATGGTTTACTCTACCCTAATAATTTCACACAATTAATGCATTAATACGCCTCAATATGTTACAGATATCGGACATAGCCCATATCCGCGGTAGGGGTAATACAAATAACACATGCCTGTTTTTAAATTTCGTTTGACCGGAATAATAATAATAATGATGATGATGATGATGATAGTAACAACGTGAATCTTCTACCGCTGACAATGAAGAAGGGGTAGCCGAGCCCATCAAAGTGTTTTCGAGCTCACGCCCTTTCACAAGATTCACGGCCAAACTATTCGCTCCATTTCTTAAACATTGTCTTAGTGAAAGATGATTATAATTGTATTACATCAGGTATAGACATATAACTGAAAAAGATGTTAGTCTGCATTTTACCGGGCGAAATGTATAGAGGAGATACAATTGGGACTTTAAATGAGTAACTTATAGGATGTCTTTACAAATCGCTTTCCAATTTGAAAGAAGGTTGCTCAGGAATGTCCTCCCGCGATATATAATTATTAATTCCCGGGAAAGTGCATGTGCAACGAACATTATTATTTTTCTCTCATAAAGAGTGTTGTTCTATATGATGGTTATATGCACATATATCCTTTTTTAAAAATGTTTAATGTAAGATAATAATGAAAGCTTTACTCTGCTGAAGGATGCCTTGATGTTTGTATAGGTCACAATACACTAAACAAATTCCTTCTTTTTTCCATGTAAATCGACCAACTTCAGTCATCAATTGTCACACTTTCTAAGCATTTCCCATATATAACAGCTTACCTCTTAGCTTTTAAACAATCCAACGAAAATGTGGGGTCATGCATTATGCAAGAAAGAACTCACCAGGCGAAAATGGTTACCGTTATTTTCGACAAAAAAAGGTCCCGGACAAACCGGTGTTTAGCATTGTCTACTTTCACTTTCAGACAAGGTCAAACAAATAAAAGTGATCAAATCAATCATTTCCAGTACATCCTATACACATTCACAATGCATTTAAACTCATTGTCATATATTCAATACATACTGGTGATGGTATACATTTTTTTCTACACAAACAAAGGTTTATTTAGGGACTTCTGTAGTAATTTGACCTATAGGACCCCCTTCCTTCCTTTCAATCGGTTGCATGTATGTATAGCAAACACAGTGTGGCAATGTCGACAGCGAAATTGTAACTTAGTTTTTCCATTACAAAATCTACAATACTTAAAAAAAATCACAACTTTCGACAGCTTTTTGCAAAATATTGACAAAATTATGGACAAAATGTTGTATGTCCACGATACGTTTTTTTGGTAAATTATCGAGTTCTCTATTTGCTTGATACTTCTTGGTAACTTTCTCCAAGTTAATTGATCTCTGATGAGTAGCAAACCTGCCGTTTTAATGCATTCCACGCTCCATTATGCACTAGCGTAGGGTGTTAGATAAATTGTTATTGTGAACAAACGAAGTCGGTAAGGTATACTTTTCATGATATCAAACGATTTGTAATACAATTATTAATAAGTAGATAAAAACAATCAAAAATTAAATATACAGATTTTTCTTAAATAAAAGAAAGGCGCCTTTTCAAACGCGAAACGCAACATTATTTTGCTCCTAAAAAGTGACGTTATAGACGCGTTATTCTCTTTAAACGTAAGACACAAGGAAGAAAATGATATGTACTTGAAGGTATTCTTAAGATGCATATCGTGATATAAGTTTGCAGCTATACACCTTAACTTGACCAATCTATTAGCTGCTGTTGTTTTAACGTGGGAAATTGAGAGACGTCTAACAAGTGACGTCAGTGGTATACTTTGAGTTATCGTAGGTTCAAAACTGATTTAGATACGCAAAAAGTAAGAACAGAATCTTATTGGGCATATGCTGAATTATGGTGATGCACATTTTCATAAGAATATTCGATTTTATTTTAGAGGCGCGTTCTACCTTAATATGGGAGGAAAACGATCAATGACATCACTGGTAAAGGGAAAGCTTTCAATTATATGGGCCCAGCCCCGGTAGCTCAGTCGGTAGCGACGAGGGCTGTCCATCCAGGGGTTGCGAGTTCGAATCCCGGCTCGGCTAACTTTCTTTCCGACGTTTGACAAAAGTCAATGCGACATGCGACATTCGTCTTCCACCCATAGGCTAAGTCTTTGTGGAAAAGCAGCCAGTTGCTTGGGAAGATTGTTGTGTGGAGTACTGGTGTGCGAAAACCAGGAAATACATGAGTAGGTGAAGTGGCCGCCGTGATATGACTGAGAAACTCTTAAAAACGGCGTTAAACCCCAATCAATCAATCAATCAATCAATTCAATTATATCGCTTTCCCTTGATAGTGTTATCGATATTCGTTATTTGAACATTCTTTTATATCTGGCATTTACTTATAGGCTTCTTTGGGGTCAGCAAATCATTCTAATACCCAGTGACACAATACCATTGTATAATACATGCAACTTTTATAACAGTACCTTTTCGTTTCATTAAATGAAGGCCTATTCAAACGGTTATCAGAAATTTAAATACACAGATCAAATTAATTGTATCGTAAAGTCGGGTTGTTACTTATATGGATACAAAGACAAAGTAGTTCCGTCGAGTGAAAAGTTATAAACTCACTGTGAATTTATAATGTTATAACTCACTGAGAAATTTCTATAATTTATAGGTAAGCATGAAATAAAAATAATTGTATTTTTATGATCACAATTTGACGTTAAATTGATATAATTAAATTAATATATTGACGTTAAATTAATATCAATAAATAAACATAAATAAAATATATTTAGCAAACCAGAATTGAATACAAATAACCAATCAGTTAATTGGTATATATGCCTTTCAAGAGAATATGCACAAGATATAAAGCTATTTTTAAATGTTTTCCTACAAATTGGGTATCCCTGTTGTTTTGAAATCGGAAATTTAGGTAGTTAATGACTATTCTTTAGATTAAGTATTGTTTACTTTATTTTCAAGGTAAACTAGGCGATTCGCTGTGGTACCATAACGGTCAGGAGTTCTCAACGTTCGACCGCGATAACGACAACGCACCTGTCAACTGTGCAGAACTCCACCACGGAGCCTGGTGGTACAAGCAATGTCACTGGTCGAACCTTAACGGGTTATACTATGAAAGAGCCAACATTACTGGAGAAAGGAGGGGAACAGGAGTCGAATGGCACACGTGGCACGGGCAGTTATATTCCCTTCAACGTGTTAGCATGACAATGCGAGACTTGGTTGTATAATTTGATTTTAACGTGTTCGCATGACAATGCGAGAATTGGTTGTATAATTTGATTTTAAACATGCTATTTCTTAAGTTTAAGTTCTTACAAATCAATCTCGATGTTTGGTCCCCGAATGATTAACAAGTATTCTGTCCGAATGTGTGGTTAGATTCCAGAGTTTTATATAACGATTGTCCAAGATGGTTATAATGATTATGTGGTATTGAAACCTTATACTGGAATAGAAGTACTTTATTTGTGTAAGGCATTGTACTAATATGTAACCAGAACATTCTGTTCAAACGTACAGTTTATTGCTATCCTGCAGTGTTTGTTTAAAATCCCTAGTCACACATTTAATATCGGTTTATATATAACTTCATTAAAATCCCTAGTCACACATTTAATATCGGTTTATTTGTATTTATCCTGTAAAAATGAAATCATGTTAAGAAACGGATTAATTGCTGAAAACACATTGTCCTTGTCCTGCAATAACTTAAGCTGTGAACAACATTAAACACCTAGTTATGATCATTAAATGCTCGGGTGTTTCGTAAAGCAGGCGACTATTTAAAAACAAGATGTATGAGGCAGTTTAGCTTTCTGGTAGTCTTTGCTGTTTATCAAAATCGAATTTACTTTGTCATCTCTGTTCAAAATGATTTTCTGACATGGTAAGATGCAATAGTTTGCGTTGTTGTAGCGTTAATCTCCAATACTCTTATTATTAATTTCATAACACATAACAGTTTGAGGTTATAACGATCCACACTAATAATACTTTTAAACGGGAAAGAAAATTAACAATTAACTGGTAGGTCCATACACAAATACAAAATTGCCCTCTTCTTTTGTGGCTGATGGGCCAATGGCCCATCAAATAAATCCGTCCAGAATGAATACTGCTGTATTATACATTAAATATACATTTCGAAAATATACGTACACCCGTACAACTAGAAACACATCGTATGGTTTGGTTTCTTCATTTATACATGTATTTAAAATGAGATTGCTCTAAATGTCGTCTTTTTTATGCATCAACATATGATTACTTGGGCCGTCATATTAAGTTTACTAGCATCTGGTATTGAACGTAAAACATCTTCGCGAATAAGGAGGATAAAAGGCTCATAATTAACGGCGGTCATGGTGTTGTACCATTAGGCAAGGTATATTTCTGAGCCTTGTACTCGCTAGTCATCCAGAGATCAAGTGTTAACTACTGTCGCCGTGATATACCTGAAATGTTATAGAAAAACTATAAGTACACTATTTAAGTATACTGGTTCATTTAATTTGAAATCAGAAAGCCTTAGCAGAGACAGGTTCAAAAGCGCTGAACGTTTTGCACAGTAAAGTTCGTTGTTTTGACTTCGATACGTAGACGTGGTTCCAATTTGATTTGTTAATGCATTTGTTTGTCCAATCTTAGGTTTTTCGAGCGAAATTTGGGATTTTCAAAAGTCGAAGGAAATAGAAAGGATACATCTAAATCTTTTCAAAACAGTTTTAAACGATCTACTTTTTACTTTGCCATATATTGTGAACTAGACAGATATCCGTTATATATTGATACATATGCGAGAACGATAAAAAACTAGGGCAAACTGTTATCATCAAATACCATAATTATTGTGACTTTATATTATTGGTTAACATAAAACATTGAAAACGGATCAAATAATTGGTGCAGTTATGTAAAACTATTTTATTATTTGGTTTTGGAAAGATATGGCTCAATTTAAGTACCGTATATCATAAGATTGTTCACAAGATTTTTAAACAAAGGTTAATTGATGATTTTTAACAAAGTTTAGATAGTTACATTAATAGTGGTCGGATTACACATATATTAGTTATGGTCTGAGTATGGACGATTATGTAGATAATTTACCTTGTAAATGGAAAACTTACATTAAGAAGTAAGATTTAGACTGTTTGAATTGAAGCAGGCAGATATGGAAATGAGAGGTTAGAAAGACATCAGTGTTTATGTGTGTTTTGTAATAAAAATGAAATTTGCTTTTCTATATGCCCATTATACTCAGATATTAGAGCAGTATATTTTAAGCGTTATTTCTTCATTCGGCCGAAATGTACACATTTATTTCTTTACTAAACAATAATAATAATAAGCGAAAACTATTACATCTTGCAAAATATATCATAGACGCCTTTATCCGGAGACATAGTTTAATAAACAATATGCTGTAACAAATTACCTCTTAAAAAAAGATTTCTTTTTAATATAACACCAAGGAGGTCCAGTGGAATAATTGAAATGCTCCTCTTCCGTAAATTATTTGAAATATTAAGGATATTTTGTATTAGTTTTTATTACCTATTTCGAATTATAAACATTCGATTTTGTGTATATTTCATGTTTTATGTAAATGGTTGTTTGTTTTTTCTATTATATATATATATTACTATGATTTATTGTTCGAAAAGAAACAATTTAGTTTACGTCAATAAAACATTGTATATTGCTATTGAAATGATATGTATAAGCGGTGTTTCAAAGAAAACCAACATCAGAGTAATAACGTACGAAAAACAGTTGCCTGCGTATTCACGATACAAGTTCGAAATGGATACATTCAATAACGAATAAACAAACGTTTCCGAGCCAGGTCAGGCTGCGCACATGCGCTATCTGATCTGGACCAAAACTGACCGCTAATGCCTTATGTATGACTGGTTTTTAACGCTCAATTTGAGTCCTATCAACTTGATAATAGTATAATTGTTTGGACTTGTAGTGTATGTTATTGAATATTTATGGTAAATACTTTATTTGGCGACTTCCTTTAGCAGAACCTTGCCGAAGGAAGGAGTTCCAACAACATATCTTCCCATATTGATGCAATAACCGCTTTTAATACTTTATTTTGATATTGTCTGTTTGGAATTTGCCATTTTTATATGCTTTGAATTACTAAGATCATTCAGAAAATTAACATTTGTTTTGAATTATTTTTGTTTAATTCCCATTTACGACTTATGGCTCAATTATTGACCCTTTGTTGCAAAAATAGACGCCACTTTTTCGTCGGCTCGAAATGTAATCATATACTAAATGATACGATGTGTAACGATTTCAAACAGGAATCAAATTCAGTAAATTGTGTATATTTGTACTCAAGGTTTTAGCGTGGCGTTTCTTCTTCTTTATAACGATTTATATGCCCGTTTCGACCCCACTGCATGTTCAGTAAAGAGAACACGCATCAACCTTTTACCCTTGAATAATTCGCATCGCAGAAACTCTGTTTTACTATTTCATCCTAACAGTTAATTAGTTCCTCTTCATTTTGTAATTAATTTAAGGTCAGACCAACTTAACTAAAATAAATGTTAACGACAATCCCCACACGCTACACATGTAATGTATCGTATATGTCAATACATATATATTCGTTATTAAAGTTTCATCTGTGTATGTCAATTATTATTTGTCTAAATACCTAAAAAGAGCATTTATATCACCGACTTCATGTGACACCCAGACAAAACCAAAACTATACATAAAATACTTGTTCTTAACATGTGTAGCCCAAGTAATTATATTGACGTTGTCAAATGACTTTAACATATACTAGCATCTCTTCGGATATCTACTGTCTTCCATTTGTGTTAACTTACACCAATATTTAATAAAGTTTGAAAAGTATGTTACACAAAGCAGTAATCTTCCACATTCTCCTAATACACTACTGTTGTTGGTAGAACCTTTAACGCCTAAGTATCGTTTACATAATGAAAGTTGTATAGCTTCAATATCTGGAGAGTATTTGTATCCCAATACCTTTAGTGGGTCGGCTTAGTACCGAAATTTGACAAAATCATGCAAATGGTGATACAAGCCTAAGATTTGGCACATAATTTCTTTAGGGTGTACTTTATCATATTAGAGGGGTAGCCAACATATTATCAGCTCCACAGCGAGTCGATATTCTGGTTTCCATGACAACCAAAAGAATAAAATAGTGAAAACTTAAAAAATCTTCTACTCCGAAAGTGTCAAGCCGATTTTCAAATAATGTTGTAGAAATGTTCCTTAGGTGACCCTTTATTAGATTCCTTCAAGCCATGTTAATAATTGGTCATAAAACATGGCCGCCAGAGGGCGGGTTATTTTGCCTTATGTGGCTATAGGTAAAACTTCTTCTCCTGAAAGTGTAAGGCCGATTTTCAAATAATTTTGTAGAAATGTTCATGGCCGCCAGGGGGCTGGACTGTTCGGAAATTTGACTGTGGAGCGATACTGGCCCTCTTGGGCCTCTTGTTGAACTATTTCACGGCGGCCATCTTGAATTTAAAATTGACATTATTTTTCTCAATAGTGGAGATTGAAAACAGATCCACACTTTTTTTTAACGTGATAAAGGTGATGACAACTATTTGAAATACAACAAAATGACCTAAACATATGTTAAACAGACAGGAATTGTAAAAATAAATCACCACTTCCGGTTAGGGTGGTAAAAGTTCTTACAAGCGAGTGAAATAATGGGTGTAAGGATATGCGACAAACATGTCCTTTTGATATATATAAGTAATTATTTTAGATAAGGAAGGTCGAATGATGTATTTATTTTACCATTTTTCCGATGTATTTCGTTTTAACAGCTACGGGAACACAATGTTGTACAGGTCAAACCAGCTTTATAACACTTATAACATCTACCAGAACAACGTTTCTTGCATTCACATTTGTGTAACTCCTGGCACGATGCTGCAATGGCTGCTAATTGTGTTCAATTGGGAATCCACAACCCATATGCTGTCTCCTTAATCCATCCCCAATCGCCTGGACTAGGTAGATGTTGTTCATGTGTGATTGCCTGTCCCCATACATGACCACCTTGATATGCAGCCCGTTTGGTGTGCTCAAGCAGTGCAGCTCTGGTGGGCGGAATTGTGTCATACTGTCTTTGTTTGCGCGCAAACAATTCAAGCCTGGAGTCATTGATGTCAAATGTTGTTGTTGTTCTGTCGTAGTTCTGACGTCCATAACTACAACAAATGCCTCTATCAACTCCATATCAGCTTCACTGACCAATGTAGGCTTCTTACGTAATCGCCCAAACACCACGTCATCAAGTATTTCCCACGTCTGCCATGCCGACTTCTTTCCTTTTCCATGAAAAGCGGTGAAAGCATGAAAAAATGGCAAAGCCACTGATTTAGGACCAAGAGCATGATCAATTTCATGATCAACTCCTTTTCCAAATGCAACCCAAAGTGTTTCTAATTGTAGTGTCTTGAAAAGAGACACTGCCAAAACCACTACATCAGTGTCTGAGCTGATTATCAGTGTGGACTTACATCCCCTTTCAGCTGCACTTTTGATATGAACAAATGTCCTTGTGTCTGCTTCCTCATGATTACACGGACTGAGATAGTCATTGTCATCATAAAGATTTGTCATAACATCTTCTACTTTTGTCACAAAAATCATTTTGTTAGATTAAATCGAGCAAATTTTATCGGCGAGGAAATGAAACAATTCCGTCTTGTTTTCATCCACTCTAAGGAAGCTCGCCCAAGCTTTCGGAGTCTTACTGGTGCC
>JAUELF010252134.1:0-11826 GCA_031471495.1 Clinocardium nuttallii
CGATATTTCTAATGGGGGTCGAGAAGTCTGGTAAAACGGGGGTCGAGAAGTCGGAGGGTCGAGAAGTCTGGCTACCGATTGACAGCCCACGTTGCTACAAGTTGGGAGTTACAATTTTCTAGATAAATACAAGATATGTTGTAATTTTATAAGGTTTTTACAAAAACAGTTACGATATAACTTACACTGGGTGACTGACACTTGGGTACGAAATAACGGTAATAGTTCGAAATTACAGAAATATATCCGGTACTGAAATTACTGTGCATCACAAGCATTAACAAATACAAAATAAGTGTAACAACACTCCCCGACAATTTCGCTGAGCGTAAATTTCTGAAACGATATATTTCTACAAGAGTTGGTAAAAAATGGGCCTATTGGTGCGGTGACGGATTAGCCCAATTGGGTAACACTTTTTGTTCATAACAAACAGATGTTTCAAAATGAACAAAGTTCACACGATTTTAAGTGGAATAAAAGAATATGTATCTTACATCTGTGTTGTTTATGTGTTTAAAACAACTAATGGGGTAAGAATCAGACGACAACTTGAGCGTAAAATGTTCTTATCTTTAAGTTTGGTGGGATTCTTGTTTAGTCGGCCTCGTTTTGAAAATAAAGAGACTGCCCCGGATGTACATGTGCCCGTTCAGTAGGTCAAATGTGCTGAAATCTCGGCAGCTATAAAGGAACCATCAGGTTAAGCTTATATGTAACTTTAAAATATGGCCAAGATTTTAAAGTTGCCCTTCATAAAATTCTTTACGGAACTACATTTGTGACAGGTCAAGCTATCATTTCTGTCGTTTTTCCTTTTGGTTATTTATTCATCATTTGCGTTACTCTAATAGAAATGACGTCATATTACAGGAATTTTGATTTGTAACTTCCGGAAGTCAAAAAACCCTTATGAGTTTTTATTTGAACTCATTTTAGAAATAGACGGCGAGTGTTATTAAACGCAAATTTATGATCTCACATAAAATTACTTGTGCTTGTTCCTTTATCGAGTACATATTATCATATTTAATTATTTTCTGTAGAAGTTTTTTTTCTTTCAATTTTTTCTTTTCATCCACTCTGGACACAATTTTTGGAAAGACAGTATATATAGCAAAGTTTTGTAAAGTTCATACATATTACCTATTGACGGGAAACATCGCCGGCTTCGTCGTCGATTTGTTGACCCGTATTAAGATCACGCACATAGATGAATAAAAACTTCTATGAGGATCTTGTTTCTTTTTTTATTATTCAACGATTATCAGTGGTGAAAACATCGAATTAATAAAACGGATCAAAACGAGGGTTAAAACGTTGAAAAGGGTAATATATCGTACAGGTCCCTGTTCTGGAACCGTACCTATTCTCCAACCTTTAGTTCAAGGACTGTTTATATATTTCCAAAAACACATTTTACGTAATAAATTTTATATGAACAGGTGCTTTAATGACTTACTCATAAATTGTTGAATTTATTTGTCAGTATTGTTATTTTTTGACATGAATTTATAATTATTCCCATGAGCCCTGGTAAATGTTTAGAGGTTCGAGAACCGGTGTTTCCATGCTATATAGTAGGTTCTACGAAAATTGTGTTATCATGAATACCAAGGTATACACAAAACCGATGTTTTCTTTGTTGTATGCAGACAACTGGATGTTGTTTGATACCACCATCAGTGAACCCCATTATCACGACTTTCAAACGCTTCTAATTTTGTTTTCAACAAATCAATAATCTCAGAAATTACGACATTTCATAATTTCTAGCCATAATAAAAAGAAAATCCTACATGCCCTGATCCGGTCCCCTCACCAATCACAACTTCATTTTTCAGTAGAAAACCTGTTGTTGAATTCTTCTTTCACATTTGAACATGTTGTCTATTAACTGCTTATGACATCATAGGAATATGAAGTCACTCTTAAAGTCGAATAATAGGAAATAATAACGAATAATACATTTAATTTGCAAGAAATTCTCATAGTAAGTCGTTTTCCATTAGGTGATATATATATGTATATGAAACCTTTTATTGACATATTGTGGCATGCTTACCAACCTTTTCTCATCCTCAAGGGTGAGTTTCGTGATCTAAAAGTGGGAAATTGGGGTTTGATTTTGAAGTAGAAGATTTTCAGCGCGATGAATTTTACAGTTGAAATTTTCACTATAGAACGAAATTTAGATTCATATATATAACTACGGAGACAATACTTTCAATATTTAAAGGAAAATAATTAAAAAGACTTGTTTTGAAAATGTTTTCTGTTTAATTAAATGAGAGTTTAAAAATCAAATACAGTTCAAAAATTTAAATATTGTGGAAAAAGGAGAAATTGCTCATTAAAAGCTTCTGCATCTGGGAAAGTTACATATTATATAGTCTTTAGATGCAGTTATATCATATGAAAAAGGCCTACTTTGAAACTATATCACAAAATATATACAGAAAAAGTACAACAAATTGTTGAACATAAGTATGGATTGCAATCTTGGTTGGCGCTTACGCCGAGATGGGACATATTTGGCTTTAAGTGAGGCTATAGACCTTCCCATTATATCATACTATCCGCCCCAGAGAATTGTTGAACTTTCAAGTGCATATAATATTCAAGTGTTGTTAACTCAGACAACAGAAAAAAAGAACCAGAGCAAATTTAAAGTCATGTGGATATCCTGTCTAGCCCCATCAAAGTTTCATACCCAGTTAACTTAAACGTTAACCATTTTGTTTGCCTTGTTGATAAAAAAGACATGCAATGGAGGTATTGTTGAAATTGACTGAAACTGTATGTAGTTGGGATGTTGTTGATGACGTAAATATACATGTGCATGATGATGGTACTTATGACCATATGAACGGTGATGATGCTGTATGTAATAGGGATGTTGTTAATGACTTAAAGTATGTGTGCATGATGATAAAGTTGATGATGTTGATAATGAAGTTGATGATGGTGGTGATGATACCTTTGGTGTTGACCAAGTTAATTTTGACGATAATGATGTATGTAGTAGGAAGATTGATGATAAAAATATTAAACATGCCTTTTTGCTACAATGAACATTTTAAAATCAATTCGAATTTTTTTGTGCGAATAAGAAAATTTAACAAATTAATTCTGAAAATATCATGTAAATAAGTTCAAATTTTTGAACAGTTAATAAATTAATAATTTCAATTAAATATAATTGTTTTAGTGACAAATTTTGTTGTCTTCCTAAAATATCAATTTCAAAATGGCTTGATTTTTGGAACTTTGCACAGAAGTGAATGATTATTTTGTGTGAGTTAATTAATAAGGACATATAAAGTAAAGAGTGACACTGGAAATAATTTACATGCATCATTTGTCTTCCACCAATGGACTAAGTCGTGATATGACTAAGAAATTGTTAAAAACGGCCTTAAACCCCACTCAATCAATTGTTGCAGCTGGGACTTCATGTATTAGAAGTCCCTGGTTGCAGCTTTGAATTTAAATTGTATGTAACATCCCGTAATCTATAAGTAAACAATAATAACTTATAAGATATTATAAACTTTTAAACACTCCTAATACTTATACATTGTGTTGTATTTTTTAAAAAATGGTTTAAAAGTAATACTAGTTACCGGTACACTTTGGAATAACTATTCTATACAATTTTCCTTTTTGACGTTTTCACTCCATTTTGTGGTCTGTTTTATTAATTTGAAGTTTTAGTCATTCTTATCAGTTATCAAGTTTTTAAAACGTTTTTATATGCTTGTTTTTCCAACAGGTTGATGAGGAGGATTCTCAAACAAGAACAGAAATTTCAACTACAGAAAGATCCTCAAATAGCTTGAAATCAGCTCGCAAGACTTCAGATTTACAGAAGAAAATAGGTGAGCTATTTAGAAATAAATTAATTCCTGTTAGCTTTTAATTTTTGGTTTCTTCCAAACGTCATTTATTAGCTCAATCATTAATGACAAGATGTGTCTATTGATGCAAGTTTTATATAATATATTGCCCTATTTAGGTTTACTGTCACAGTTCAAGTGAGAAAAGAACTACCTTTGTCTCAAGTGGACAAGTTAAGAAGGAGTGAGCTGTTCTTTTCCCATCCATATCTCCCTTATGACTCCACTCAAACCTATGTTGTGGGTACTAAAAAGAATCATCTCACTGAGACGATTCTTTTGAGTACCCACAACATAGGATTTGAGGTTCAAATAAGATTTGGGGATGAAGTGGTTAAGTTTTATATACAATAATGTTATTAAGTCACCCACTATGGGTTTTTTTCAAACATTGTCTGCTTATGAAATATTATATATGGTTTAAGGGATATGTTGAGACAGAAGACAACAGCAAGTGACTGCAAAATAAAATCTGATAAATAACAAGTTTATGGAAGAACTAAAATACATGTAGACATGATATTGCAGCATTACTGAACTATCTTTTCCCAAACTGATATTTTGATGCAGCTGTCTATGAATTACTTCATTTGCTTGACAGAAAAACAAAGAGAGAAAAACAGAAGAAAACAGGTGGTAGAAGAACAGCCAAAGAGGTCTTTTTTGCTTCCAAGAAGCAGGTAACTTTTTAATTCTTGCCCAAAGATATTTTGTGCTTCTAAGAAACAGGTAACTTTCTTATACTTGCCCAAGTTCTTTTTAGGTTATAAGATTAAGAAGCAGGAAACTTTCTTATTCTAACCCTAATATTGTTTTTGTTTCCAAGAGGCAAGTAACTTTCTAATTCTATTCAGAAATCTGTTCTGCTTCCAAGAAGCAGGTAACTTACAAGAACTGTTCTAGCGCTAAGATATCTTTCTTAACCATTCCTACATACAGCAAATCTGCAGCAGGTAACTTTGAAAATATTGTGGGGAAAAACACGGAAAATCTCTATTATTGCAGGTATATTTCCTTAAAAAAGTTGGAAACATTGTGGCAAAAGGATTAATTGCTTGTTTTTAGCATAATGGCTAGAAAGCCTATATATATGTGAGAAAGGATTAAGCCTTTGACTCATTTTGATGCACATGCAGCTGGGTTTTTTCATGAAGCAAATTTCCATATTTTTTAAAAAAGACTTACCCGTTACCGGTAGTTGTCTGCTCGGGATTTTTCGTATGTAATAAAATAATGTATGTTGATACGGGTTTAAGTGTTTGTACACTGCATCTTAAAGCAGACCAAAGGTTTTCTGTCTTATCTTATCATAAATGTTGTGCTTCTCTCTTTACATTCTTTATAGTCATCAATGCCACACTGCAAACTTTTGCAACAGTTAAGCTGGGTAGATTGCAATCTTCGTATCACTGTTATTTAAGCCTTTGTCACATACAACCAACTTGCAGCAGACGCCTTTGAGCTACTTGTGAAAGTCTTTTCAGATATAACTCCAAAACAATCAATTATCCGTTTTCCTCTATACATGTATCACTTGGATTAATTAATGTTCTCATTTCAGACTTAGTATACCAAGTAAACAAACAACTACAGCACTCATTGACAGTGACCAACAGCCTTTAGTTGCCATAGTTTCAGATGACAGGTACATGTTCTAAAATTATGATGTATGAGTATCTACATCGTATTGAGTGTTTGGTTGGATGATAAGAGAGAGATTGTGTGAATACAATTTACTACTCCTTATTGCAATCTCTGGCTTAACCCTTTTCCTCATACGACAATTCTGCAGCAGACGACTTTGAACATATTTTGTCAAAAAATATAAAATCTCTATAATTGAATGCATAACCTATGACTAAAAGTGGAAAATATTGTGTCAAAAGAAGAAATTGCATGTTTTGTTTTCAAAAAGCTGTCTGCTGCAGAGGCATCAGAAAGCGTCTATATGAGGGAAAGGATTAACCCTTTCTAACCTGCAGGCGCATTCAGACGCATCTGCAGCAGAAGACTTTGTGGCCACAATGAGCAATTTCTCCTTTAGCCACAAAGCTTTCAACCTTAATTAACAATTAAGCTTTCTTTCATAGAGATTTTATAGAGATTTTTCAGGTTTTTTGTCACTATGTTTTCAAAGTCGTCTGCTGAAGATTTGTTGTATGTGGGTAAGGGTAACTCTGTAAATGTTACCCTAGGCATTTCTAATACATTTTGATGCATCTGCAGCAGAAAACCTTTGAAAACCTTTTGGAAATTTTTTCTCATGTGTTTTTTTCCCCATTTCTATGTACATTTATTGGAAAAATAAATAATTCCAATAAATGTACTGTGACCAACTGTGTTTTAATTTTTATTGCTGTTGTCATGTTCATGTGACAATGCAGTAGTGTGGGGTATCAATGACTTTTAGTGATAGCTCTATTTTATACTGTTGTTAGTCATAAGCCAGTTGATGTGTATTTTCATCATTTTCTTAGATTATTACCATAACTTGAACGAAACAATTTGAATGAACATTCAAAGTAATAGAAATAATTACAATAATCTTTTTTACAAATTTACAGCGACGAAGATGAATTTGCAGTACCATCATTGACTAAGGAAGCACAGCGAGAAATCACAGAACAGCTCATAAAAGATGGTTATGACCTTGACCTTGAACCAGATGATGAAGACCTTGACCTTATCCCTCCACGACCTCTCCATGAGAGATGTGGCTGCTGTCCATCTGTCACTTGGATACCACAAAAATGTGCAATACAGTGAAAATATTATAAAAACCTACGTTGATGTTTATAAGTTAAATTTGTTCTTAAACCTTTCCATCTTGCAGACTTCTTCTGACCCATCTGAAGCAGATGACTTGAAATAATTATGCCAAAAAGAGAAATTGGACATAACAATCAATTTCTCCTTTTGGCTCAATATTTTCAACTTAATTCAATATTTGTGCTTTCATTTAATGAAAGCTTTCATCTTTTAAGCTCACCTAACACAACGTGTGAGGTGAGCTTTTGTGTTCACTCACTGTTCGTTGTTCGTCTGTACGTCTGTCTTTAACAATGACTTCTCCTACTAAAACCAATGGACTAATTTTGCACAAATGTTCCTTGGGTCCCCCTCTTACAAGATTTCTGATCTGTTGAAAAACATTGACTCCAGGGGGAGCGGGGTGGGGAGGGTTTGTTTGTTTACATAGAGATATAGTATAGGGGGAAACTTTGAAAATATTCTTGTCTGAAACCGAAAGGTCAAAGGTTTTGATATTTGGTGTGTAGCATTGTCTTGTGGTCCTCTACCAATATTGGTCAAATTATGCCCCTGGGGTTAAAATTGGCCCCATCCTAGGAATCACCCTTTTCTCATATATAGTTATATGGCCCTCTACAAAAAATGTTAAAATTATGCTCCTGTGGTTCTGTTTTACATAGAGTTTTATAGGAAAACTTTTAAAATCTTCTTGTCTGAAACGATAGGGTCTATAGCTTAGATATTTGGTATATATCATTGTCTAGTGGTATTCTTCTAAGTTTATTCAAATTATGCCCTAATCCAAATTGGCCACACCCCGGGGTTCACCTGATTGACATAGAGAGATAAAGGAAAACTTTGATCTCTTCTTATCTGAAACAGACCTTTCAGTTTTCTTAAGTCCTATTAATTTGACAAAAGATGCACAACATTTGTAAGGTTATTTTGTCAAATGGAGCTGCACATGACATTGGACCTCATTTTGCATAGGTGAGCGATCCAGGGCCATCATGGCCCTCTTATTTACTACATTGTTTCAAAGTATTCTTCTGCAGTTTTGTTGTATTTGAGAAAGGGGAAATACCTTTCCTACATACAAGGAATCTGCGGCAGACGAGTTCGAAAACATCTAGGCAAAGATATGGAGAATTTCTATAAATGAAAATATATTTATTGAAAACATTGTGGCAAAAGAAGAAATTACACTTTATGAGCAATATTCCTTTTGTCAAAATGTTTTAAAAAGATTGAAGATGCTTCTGTTTTTGAGGAAGGGTTAAATACCCTTTTTATCCTTACCCTGATACTTTTGTTTTGAGAAATTTCTCCGTTTTCCAAAAGAAGTTATCTGTATCAGGTAAAGGGTTATCTCTTACCCTTTCCCACATACAGCAAACCTACAGCAGACGACTTTGAACATATTTTGTCAAAAAATAGAAAATCTCCATAATTGAATGGATAACCTTTTGTGCAATTTCTTCTTTTGTCACTATGTTTTCAAAAAGTTGTCTGCTGCAGAGGCGTCAGTAATGTCTATATGAGGGAAAGGGTTAAGATAACACAAAATTAAACAAGGGCCATTGAAGTTCATTGAAAGTGTGTACCTATAAAAAAAGATACAATACATTAATTTCATTGAAAGTGTGTATCTATAAAAAAGATACAATACATTAATTTCATTGAAAGTGTGTACCTATAAAAAAGATACAATACATTAATTTCATATGAGGTTCATATAACTTTCAAATTAAATAATGTAATGAGATTAATAAATCTCATAAAAATCTCAATGCCGTAAATGTCTTCCAATATATCATTTAAATAAATGAAGCATTAAATGCATATTTCACTCATCATTTTACAGACAACTGTATGCCTCTGCTTGATACTTTGTGTTGTGAATAGGATATTTATTATGTTCTCCTACAAAGTTTTCTACTATGTTTCAATATAACAACTTTCTATTCTGTCTTTTTTATTTGGCACAGTCGAAAATGGTATTTCAGGTAATGGTTTTGGGGTAAAAATAGCTTAATGATGTCTATCTTTAACCCATTCCCACTTACAAACAATCTGCATGTGGGAAAGGGTCAATTGAGGTCCAATTTCTAGCATGAGAATTGCTTTGTTGTTCTAACATGTAGTTTGTTATGCTAAAATTGAAATGTTTAGTTTTTTTATAAATATAAGATGCCCACAAAAAGCCGAAATTGTATGTGTATATTGAATTTCATTGTTATGGTATGCTACAAGAATGAATGAAAAATAAATTCAATGCATACTCTATTTAGTGAACTGGCTGCTGTGATATTATGAAAATGACAATCTTTAGCAGTTTTTAACAGAAAGGTACTCTATTAATTTATTAGTGCTTAATGCCATTTTCACTATTTTATCACGGCAGCCAGTTCACCGAAACTCTTTTTTTGCTTTCTAGCATGAGTACTCGATGCAACATATTCTTCCAAAGCAATTGGCTACCTTCACAAACAGACTGTTTTCCCCATTGCTGGAAGACAAATTACCCTAGTCAGAAGACTGGTCAATCAATGGAATGAATAAAAGGCCAAGCTGGGCTAAAGGGCCCTGTATTAATAGCCCTCATAGATACCAACAGAGCTATCGGGACACAAATCATTATACACACACTGTCAAATGTTTAATTTCTGATGAATAAGTGGTTTTTTTCAATTGAGTGCCTTCTTCCCATTTTAAGTTTGTGTTAATTACTTAACCTTTTGTATTTATATATTAACCCTGTATCACCTGCAGACGCATTTTAACGCAATAGCAGCAGGTGACTTTTGAAAACATTTGGTAAAATTCCTCAGGATGAGCAATTTCTCCATTGGCCACAATGTTTTCAACTTTTTTTCAAAGTTGTCTGCTGCAGATTTGTTGTATGTGGTAAAGGGTTTATATAACTGTTCTTTTGAAACTGTGCAATACCATTTTGACAATAAATCCAACATGTCATGTTAATTCAAAGCCTGTTAGTTTAGACTCAGTCACCA
Organism: Clinocardium nuttallii; assembly: GCA_031471495.1. Classification (NCBI taxonomy): domain Eukaryota; kingdom Metazoa; phylum Mollusca; class Bivalvia; order Cardiida; family Cardiidae; genus Clinocardium; species Clinocardium nuttallii. Next base: position 9,665 of record JAUELF010252134.1, read on the forward strand.
CTCAAAAAAAAAGATTTAGTTTGATTGTCTATGAGTAATTTCTTCTGTTTAGAATGTTGTCAAAACTCAGTGTCATTAAACCTATTGTTATGTTCTAGGCGGGAAAACTATATATCACCATTCACATTATTTGTACAATTAATATATTTTATGTTTTTCTAATCCCCATGATGTATTCAAAAGCAGAAACAGCTTTAGTAAGCCTTTCTCACATGCAGATGTATTTTAGATGCTCTGCAGCAGAGGACTTCTGAAAACAGTGTTACAAAAGAGAATTTACTCATTCTGAACACATATATTTTTGCTAATATTATGTTCTACTCTTTTCAACAATTATACTTTCATCCAAAGAGATTTATCATATTTTTGCCTATATGTTTATTAAGTCATCTACTGCAGATTTGTTGCATGTGGGAAGGGATTAAATGGCCATTAGGTATTTCTACTCAATATTCCCATATTCAAAGATATCTGTATTTCAGAGTGTGAATGCCTGTAATACTTTTTGTTCATATACTTTTGCATGAATAGGACCAATTATTTATATATATTTTATTGTTTATGGTATTGGCTTTATTTGCATGTTGATAACAATTATTCCAAAAAATTTATGTTCATTCCAAAACTCTTTATACAGAGTATTTTGTTTGATTCGAATCTGCTGTGGTCGAGTGGTTAGTGTTGGGGATTTGAAACCGGGTGTCCGGGGTTTGATCCCCAGTCGTGGCACTACAGTCAAGGTGGAGTGCCCTTTGGCAAGGCACACTTTCTAACCTTTTACTAGTTTGTTAACCATGGATCATGAATAAGCGATCTGTCACCGTGATATATCTATAAAATAATATTGAAAGCAGCGTAAACCCTTATTTAAACAAAATTGATTAATTTATTCTTGATCACTATGCCTTATATTACAAGTTTCCCTTTCCCACTTGCAGATGCATTCAGAAGCATTTGCAGCAGACGTTTTTTGAAAACATTGTGGCAAAAGGAGAAATTGCTCATGATGAGGAATGAGCAATTTCCCCTTTTGCCACAATGTTTGCAAGTCTATGTAATGATTAAACTCATTTATGGAGATATTTTATATTTTTACCAATGTGTTTTCGAAGTCGTCTACTGCAGAATTGTTGTATGTGGGAAAGGGTTAAAGGTATTATATTCCTGCATTTTTGTGTCAGCTGCCTCTGCAGCATACAACTTTAAAAACATTGTGACAAAATGAGAAATGGTTCATGATGAGCAATTTCTCCTTTGGCAACAGTGTTTCAACTCTTTTCAATTAAAGAGAATTTTCTTATTTTTTCCAAGATGACTGCTGAAGATTTGTTGTATGTTGGCAAGGGTTTGTTTACATATGATTTATTGTATTTGTATACATGACACTACAATGATTATATATTGATATAAATGTTGAGAGATTCTCTGTCTATCTATCCTCACTATTTTTGGTCATCTGTGTCTACACTGTTTGCCAATTATTCACAGAAGGTGTCGAGTAACTTTTTTCATAGGGAAAGAAGAAGTTGCTTCCATGAATTATTTCTTCTTTTACATCTACGTTTTAAAAAAAAATCTTGTTACAGAGACATCAAATGCAATCTGTACCTGGAAATGTCAAACATATTTAAATTGAAAATAATATAGACATTTTTTCCCCAGATCTACAGTAAGTCATCTTTAACTATATTTAATAGCCCATGTTAAGTTTGATAAGTTTATAAATGTTCATTCCTATAGGCTTTTCCATTAACTACTTCTGTTTGTTTTTCTGTTTTCAATTTTTATATTTTGTATCAGTTTGGTACCAAACTTTATTATACATTTACTTTGAAACATTTTGTTCAAGTTGTTAGTTGACATATTTACAAACATGTAATTTTTGTTTTTCTTTAGTTTTATTTTTGTCCTTACTTTCCTGCTCAATTATTTTCTTTAACCCAATCCCACATACAACAAATCTGCAACATACGACTTAGAAACCATTTTTGGCAAAATGAGAAATTGCTCATCAATTCCTCCTTTTGCCATAACTTCTTCATAAGTTGTTTACTACAGATGCCTCTGCATGTGTGACATGGTTGAACTTTTTAGCTCACCTATGCACGAAGTGCAAGGTGAGCTATTGGGATCACATTTTGTCCGGCGTCCGTCTGTCGTGC
>JAUELF010252145.1:0-11826 GCA_031471495.1 Clinocardium nuttallii
AACTGTTCAGGGAATACAACTGAGACACTAACATGTGGACAAGGTTCCTGTCCAAGTGAGTTATATTTCATCGTGCTTTAACCATTTCCGATATACAACAATAATTCTTTCTTTAACAGATGACTTCTAGAAATATGATTAAAGAGTCCATTTATATATGTTGGTTTGACATGATGTGATTGTGAAATCTTCTAGATTGTTTTATGTCATCCGCTTTGGACACTTATGCCTCAGTCTATCTTTGTTGGTTGGTGTTTTCGCCACATTTTCATTTACTGACAAATTGGCAAGCAAAACATGTTTTCGCTCAAATACACCTATTTAATTTCATTACAGCCTGTCCTGCTCTGAGTAGGGGTTTCAAAATGCTAACAAACTGTACAGTAGATCAAGCGACAGGGGTGGAAACGTGCAGAATATATTGTCGAAGTGGATACGCACTTCCGTCTAGTTTGGAAAGCGGTGAATACATCTGTGACTTCAGTACAAATTTCACCTGGTCACCAAATAATAATCCACCTAATTGCGAACGTAAGTATGGGTTATTGTTTTTAATCTGATATCATGCTATCACTTGTATCAAATATTTAGTAGATGACTCCGAAACAATCTCTATAATTAAAAGTAAAGACATTAAAACGTTGTCGCATTGTTGCATTGGACAAAGTCAACAGCTGAAATCTTTAAAGTCTTGTACATTGAAAATTATGATAACAAGATATACGAAATTAAAGAATAGTGTTAAACTAGATAATTTAAAAAGACAAAACATTTGCTTATTATGATCAAGTCCCGTTTTTTTCACTAAAATGTGATAATATTTGAACGTTTTTGTTTACCAACATATTTGAGGTAGATGACTTGCGATCAAAACAATTAAAGATTATCTAGTTCCGGAAGATGTGCGATACCTTACAGTCAGAAGCGACACATACATTTATTCTATTTACTGATGTGGTCGAGTAAACCCTCAAAGTTAGCCAGCTACATGTACATAGGAACTTATATGGATAGGAAGTCGGCTGCTTGGGAAGAATGTTGCGGAATAAAATAGTTCGGGAAATCGCGGAAACAAGCGTCTATGTCCAATCTAACAAACCTTTGATTAAGCCGAGTTCATACTGTAAAAATATAAATGGACACATTTGAGCAAGGCCTTCGCCATGTTGGGTCTTAATCGTTGTGCGTTTCATTAATATTCAGACAACTATGTCAATCCGTACAGCGGTTTTACTATCCATATATGTGTCGTTTAGTCATATAAACACATTTTGACAAAGTACTAGAACTGTAACCCCACTAATTTTACACCGATTTACCCATGCTGACTCCAAAGCGCATGAAGCGACTCTTTTATAGTTATATATTTGTCCATATATTTGTCAATGTCACATGTTAACTGATCTAGTAGTCGGTTTATTATACTAATACCTTTTCTCCATATGCTTGGAACCGCGGTGCTTGAATCAAAACTTGTCATAAAGTGGAGATTCAAATCAAAGTGTGTGGCAAAGGTTGTGTCTAATCAACATTTTTACCTTTGAGAAATTATTTAACAAAAGCAAGAAAAAAAGTAGAAAATGATTAATTATTAAATTTCTCAATTTTGTTTTATTTTTCAGCACCAGGAAGTCCAATTCGATATAGACTTTCTTTTGAAACTGACACATACAAAACAATTGTCGATGATGATAAACCCCAAGTCAAGCAATCAATTATTGACAACTTATCTGAAATTTCGTGTGTGCAAGATAATTTGTGCGACGCTTCTGTAGCGATATCAAACTCAAAGAGGAAAAGAAGCTCAGGATCGACAATCAGCTTGACTCTGACCGTTGAAATGACCGAAACCGGCGCTCTGGACATTCAAGATTACATTGAAACGTCAACAAGTAAGACGATTAATTGACCTTTGTAACCTTATGATATATCTACCCCATTATTGGGAGAAACATATTGCTTTGGGCAGAACAGTCTGTCCGTACGTCCATCACAACATTTGACTTGCCCCGACCACCTAAATATGTATCTGAGTTGTTGGTCATGAAACTATAAAGTATAAGGTTGTTTATCGTGCAGATATAATATTGGCTGAGTGGTTAACATTGTCGTCGCGTTTATTTCTAAAACTATTTGACTTACGCCAATAAAATTTGTTGGAAAGTATGATTATCAGCTTGTGATACATTTGCACAGGGTCAGGTCAATGTTTTCTCATTCACAAATCAGAAGACTAATGGCTATAATAAGCTTATACAATGCATATCCGCTACATATATGACTTGAATGATACAATTATAATTACATGCGAATGAGAAAAGGTTTTGTGAAATACATGTCCTCATATTTTTGTATGCAACAACCCTCTGTTTATTTTTTGAAATACCTCACAAATATCCGAGAATTATTTTGTAATAAATAATATTTAAAAAAGCCGTCTTACGTAATCCACATAGCTTTAATTGCATCAGATACTTTTTGCAGTACAATGTTCAGATTATTGTATTTTGACTTTGTTTAGAATCAGCATCATCCAACGGTAAATAATCCTTTGATGATGCATTCGGGGTCATCTTCCAGTTCTACCTATACTTTTGTTATTTAGCCTGCTGAATGGATGATTGGGTATAATATAGAACACTTATGTTGCAGAAACTTAAATATATACCAATATTAGGCATGTGTAAGCCTGTTCAGTGTGACGAAGCATTTATGGTTATAACAAATAGTGTTTGTGACATTAACATTGACCTCAAGATCGTCTACTGATCAAAACAATTAACATTAGTCAAAACGTTTAACTTGCTGGAAATAGGGAAATCCCATAAAGCATAGTAAAGCATAGTGATAGTTTTATATTTTATAAGTGACGTAATACAGTTATCTATATATACAATTAATAATATATAACAGTTTAAAATTCTCAGTTAATAAATGATAATATTATAAATATAAATGGACATTATATTAAGTTACAAGTAAATAAACATTTTCATATATTTTTGAATAACACTCTTGTGTGTGTATATAACATATTTCTTTATGCGTCTTTAATCAGTAATCATGTATTTATTTAAGTTGATGTCATGTGTCATATCTCAAAGGTCAAGCAAACGTAAAGGGATGTTACTATAAAATAAAAGTATTCAGTGATGATACGTTAACATTCAAACAGGAAATGATACCCAATGTCCACCATGTGTCATTCAAACCGGAAATGATACCTAATGTCCACCACTTGTTGTATATCTCACTGAGCCTTTACTCATTGTTCTGAACCTTCTGGAGCGATCGTGTTTAATGTGCAGAGGTAAAGTTCCAGTCGTAACTTGTGTTACGAAGGGGCGAGAATATGTTTAGGAAGGAAGATGTTAACGTAGTTCTCACTCAAAGATTCGGTTTAAGGTCTCTTTATTACCATACTTTCGGTGTGTCTGTCCATTATACATATGTGCATATGTTCGTATCTCTGATGTGTCGCCCATAATTTGACTCTGTTGTAGATTAGTTTGTTTTTCAAAGAATAATACTAACTGCGTGGATGTTAATAGTCCCAAAGATTCACAGGGATTTAACTAATCTATACCATAGTCTTATCATTGCGAAATGTCTTCTGCATTGAGTCGTTCGCCATCCTACATCACCATTTACAGTTTAGTCGGTATTAACATGGGCTATCTGTTGATTCAGGAGTTGCGATTTTATAATCTTGGCTCTGTCATTCGATCTTTCCGATGCCAGGAAAATGTATTTGAGACTTGTATCAGTCATCTTCCAACAATTGGATTTAAATATGTATGTAAGGAAGTAGTCAGTGGACTCGGCAGAATGACGTGTTTGAAATAATGTTGAAAACGGTATTATATTCTACTCTATCGACCAAATAGGCATGTGACAATCCCCTTTAAATTAAACTATATTCTGCCAAATCCCATGGTATTTTAAAAAGACATCTTGTCTCAAAATGATTTCAATCATGTATAAATGATACCTTCAACTATGTTTCTGACTGGGTTCATTTAAATTACAAAAGCACGTCCTGTTTAAGAATGTTTCATTTTTTTCAAAACTGAAGGATACTTGTAATTTAGCGTATTTTAACTTTTGACAAATGTTTCATAATCAGATTATGTACCCCAGGACACTGTACTTTTATAATTTTACAGTAAGCCCATCCTTGCAAGAAGTGATTGATGCTATTAATAGCCTGGAAAGCTCCGCCTCCTACATTAATATGTCATCAAATAGCATATTTGGTGTCACTGTGAATGGTGTCACATACACCAGCAGTCAATCAACGCTCACAATTACCGGTAACGTCATCTGCCCCACAGGTCAGACTGTAACAGATGGCGTATGTGGTGAGTAGTTATTTTGATATTACATCATAATTACAAGCAAAGTCCCCTGCACTTCATGTCAGAATGTAACATGTGACGTATGTTATGTGTTGTTAGACGATCAACGGTTTACCTGATATAGCTTGTTTTACTCTTTTAAACAAACGGGCATTCTATCATATACATGTATAATTTCCATAAGTCAGACTTTTTAAACCATCAATTTCATTGTACACAGAACTTCTGAAAATATCTTTCAATAGTCAAAATGAATACAAACTTGCAATGCTTTCTTTCTCTCTTTTTTATTTGGCTTAAACAAATATTTCAGTTTGATTAGAGTTTCTGTTTTGTTCTCCAGTGTTTATGAATTCTAAATGTGTAAGGGCATATTAAACCTTAACATTCATTTATGGTGTCATTTGCATGTTGTCACATTTAAACACCAAACTGTGGCAAGAACATACTACTATAATTGTAGAATAAATGCTGTCTATCATTTCATGTCATCACAGATGTGTGCATCCTCAAGAACGACTACTAAGTACACATATCTTTCTGAAATATGTTCTTTCATCACTGTTGAAATGATCAATTGTTTCCATTCCATCCATGATAGGTTCTATAGTATGTTCATCTCCCATTGCGTAGTATGGGCCAGAATAGAATTTTGCAATGAGAAAATGAGAATTATTCTGAGCTATAACTTTAGATAAATTTGCAACATTTTCCATTCTGTTAAAATCTTCTGGTGACAATAATATATGTAAACACCTGATACAGTATTGCAAATGTTTTGGATATGAGTGGCTTTGCCTGATGGATATTTGCTGGGTGAAATATCTGTAAAACTGGTATCTTGTCATGAGATCAACGCCATCTCTCATTTCGATTTATTGTAAATCCTTTCTTATTTACAGTATCCTGCCCTGAAGGAACGTACTACATCGATGGCTATTGTTCTTACTGTGACAAGGGAACTTACTCTTCATCATCGGGACAAACTTCATGTACCGCATGTCCTTATGGAGTGTCCACAACTACTATAGGGTCGTATGCCGTTTCCCAGTGTACAGGTAAGCATTTTTTGTATCAAACAAAATAGAATCCATATCCTTCACGACTATCGACAATATATATCGACTCAGTACATGGTGTCCAAATTTACTGTAAGTCGGCATTTCTCTTTCTTTTTATATCAGATACAGCAAGTTACACATGTCCTTCTGGATCCCTAAAACTGCTGTTGGTTGCATAAAAGTGTCCAATGTACTGAATTATACATTATATAAGCTTAAAGGGTGTTAGTATATATCCATGTGTAAACTACTGATAAGGATGTGTTTGTAGGAACCTTTTTGCTACAAGCACTATGGGGCCTCAAACTCTATTCCAGTGTCTTGGTAACAATGTGTACCAGATTGTCAGGAACTCTTTGATGAAAAAAACACCATTTACCTCATAGCCGTTTTGGTCTTTAGGTTGTGTTTCAGTGTGCATGTGTTTAAAAAACAGTGTACGGTGAAATGATAGTCCCATTCCATTGTAAATGTTTCGTGTTACCACCATCATTTAGTAATTAACGCCATGTCATGTTCTTTTAAAATAAAGTAATCAACAGCTTATCAACATCAATTGCTACAAAATGCTTTTTTAGCTGGCGAGCAAAGCAGAACTTCCAACCAGCAAGCTTTTGATGGTCAATGCTTGAAAATTCCTCCAAATAACTACTTTGCAAAGTGATGACAATTATGAAACGCAGCCCCTTTGATTTTTGTAAGGTCGTAAACTGTCTCCCATACGGTGTTTTGTTCATTATCATTTCATTTGAACCATTATATAATCGTTATGAAACCACTTTTTTTACAGAATCAGTTTATGTCACAACTACTACTTCTACAACCACGGAAAGTTCAGAATCAAACAACACTAGTTCAGGTAATGCTGCTTCATGAAAAACATTAATATATCAAATCATTATTTTAAAATTTAAGTTATACTGCATAACATAAAAACTTCAACACTATCCCGATACAATATTTTCAGAGATAATCGTTTGAACAAATCTAGGAAAGAAAGTGTAACACGGGGATATTTGAAAGTTGAAAATAGTGTAGCAAAGTAAAGGAATGACATTGTTGTAAGAGCAATTGTATCAATAAAACATTGGATCAGTTTTTAAATATGTCAAGGCTTAGGTCACTACATGTAGGTACATGTTTATGTTTAATGATTCTGGTCAATCATTGACCTCTTGTTTTGAAAGGATTTGATATATATATTCTTTATTTCACAGGCAACACAGCTATGTATGTTGGCATTGCGGTAGCAGCTGTAGTACTGATCGTTTTATTAGGAGTGTGTGCTTTTATAATACACAAGAAGACATTAACGTAAGCTGAATTTATATTGCTTTGTTAAGGTGCAAATCTGTTTCAACACTATTTCTGTCATATGTGTGGTCTTTTCACCTTCACCTGCTTTTTCCCCCGATGCTCCTATCCTCTTAACCAAACAATCATATTTTGCAACTAGCTGCTTTCATACTTACGAGTGGTCCCCTATTAAAGAGAATTATTTGCTGGTTTCCATGTTGCAAACGAAAACATTACAAAGTAGCCTCGAATGCACTTGAGTCTCCCATTCTGTGGTACATGTGTAAAGTTATGTTATGAATTAAATAGGTTATAACAATGGGTATGTTTGACGTAGCTGTATAGTGCCCTTTTTTTACCTTGTTATAGCCTCTTTACCAATGGAACGGTGTCAATAATTATTAAAGTGAACTTATTGGATTAAATTGAACTAATTGAATTAAAGTGAACTAATTGAATCATTCAGTAGAATAAAACGAAGTAAACACCATTTTGTATTCTGATTTGCGGTGCTTTAAGAGAGGCACCCGTTAGGAGGATTTTATTGCCTTAATGTAATAATACAACTGTAATTTCTCATAACTAAAGTAATATGTGATAAAAGAAGCCGGACTTGAATTGAGCAGACATTAATCACAACCTCACTATGTTACGTCATGTTTGACATCAGTTCATATTATCCGGGCAACTGCTATTCTCATATCGGAATTAATTTCTACTTAGAAATATTAGTTTTATATCCATATAAATCTTTGACTCGTTTATTTAAATTGTTTGCAGACAAAATAGATTCCGGGTAGACAGCTCGTAACGAGTTTTCTCACCTAAAATCAGCAGTATTTGCCTTTTAGTTATTGATATATTCATAAACCCGTATTACGTCTGATTTTAAGCATGTAAGAGTACATTCTAGTTATATCACCGCTAAAAGAGTTAACTCTTCTTAATGTGCGTAATATGTGATATCTCATTGGTTCACACATACCGTACACGTTTTGTTTTATGACTCATGTATCTACTTTTCATTTCCAGGAAAACACGGAGGGTGGCCTCTATGGACTGTTTGCATTCCCAACCGAGACTTCATAATGGAAGCACTCAGATCAGTGTGAGGGAAGTAACATATAACCAACATCCAAGGAAGCCAGTGTTTGTGAATCCTACCTACTTTGGGGAAGCGGAACACGACGCCCTTGAAGATATTAGACCCAGTTTTTCTCCCCCACCTCCCTATTCCTTTGAATGCGATGAGGACACGAGGTTACCCTATAACTATTAGCCCCTGTCCAGACTCAGTTTATACAGAGTTCTCATGATACATTCACTACTTCGAGTAATTACGTGATGTATGGATCCTTCAATTTATGATTAATAACATGTTTCAGCCTCGTAAGTAATGTGTAATTAAAAACGTTGTCATATAACCGTTGTTCGAAGCAAGCCAGTTATAAAGTCATATCAAGGCAAATAGCGCAACTATAACTGCTGCTAATCTGTTTTCAAAGGACAGCTTAATTCCAGGAATAAATTAGGTTAAACGGTAGTTCCGAATTATGTCCATTGTTTCCCACCGTATGTGACTGCTGTGGAACGTACTACTCGTACTAAAACAAACAACATTATTTCAAGGTGTTCTAATCTTACGCATGCATGTCCTCAGACGTTTTCAAGTCACACAAAGCTTTATATATCACACCGCAGGGGTGTACTCAGATTGTCCCGCCACACGGAGCACTCGGGACGAGTGTCTGATAAAAGCTGTTATTTGATTGGTTTGTTCGGCTTGTACATGCACGCAGTCGAGTGCTCGATGTGTTTGGTTAATTCAAATAAAACTCAGGTTAATGCTATGTTGTATATTATTCTTCTTGGTCGCTTTTCGATTGTCTCGTTAAATCAACAATACAAGTGTGATTTGAAGCCTTTGCAGCAGATGAAATTTGAATATATTATTATATACACGAGGAATCTATTGAAATGACGAATGTCTTGCTTTTCCCATATTCTTTTCAATCGATTAACAAAAGAACATTTCAAATTACGTAGACATTCCTTGCTTTCTTGATACTATTGCAAAACAGTCAAAAATGAGAATAGCATATGACTCTGATATTGGGAAAAGGTACATGTTGGCTTTATATAACAGTATTTTTCCAGATCGTCACTGTTCACACACTGTTAACGCAAGTTCGTTAGAAGATTTCTTAAACTTTTGTAGATTCTTATTAGATTGCCCAGGTTCATTGGACGATCCGAGCATACATTCTGCAGAAATGCTGGTATTTGTTATTATGTATTGGCTCATATCAGTTATTTCGTTCAAGGTCGATTCTCATCAAAATAGATTCACCCACAGCCATCTGGAAGTCCTAATTAGTTTTCAAAGACTCATAAACTGCAGCAGACATTTATAAACAAACATCTTTTTTAAAATGTGGAAAGCTATATAAATGAAATCATTATTATTTAATATAGTTGACATCATTGCGGGAAAAAGAGTGTTGCCATAGCCTTTTCAAAAAGAGATTATTTCCAGGAATTGGTTCGACTTAGCCCTAATCGAATGATAACATATTCGAATATCGCAAGTCAAATGTTATTAAAACCAAGGGATCGGCACACAGACTGTTGATTTTAAAGATGTGTTAAAACAAAAATGTAACTTATATATCTTGAGTTATTTTTGTGAAACTATTACATGTATGTGTGTTTAATATGAATATTGTCATTACAAATATTATGATGTACATGTCCTTTCAAACATTTTAACTGCGCATCATTAATCTATTTCACCATGTACGATTTCATAAAGCGCATCATAAATTAGATTGAGATCAGAAAATACTAGCCAAAAGCAACATATTCATACACAAGTTGCATTGTGAGGTAATGTAGCATAGTGGATACATGATTTCCAGCAGGAATAATGGACTGTGACACGTTTGCTTCTTTTAAAAGAGCCCTGAATACACATTTTTATTGAGATATATGGCAACCAAATGTCATTATAAACTCGATCCTTCATTTTTCAGTTAATAGGGTCTTGTTTTTAAAGGTTTAAACATTCTGTAGATATACCATAGTCCGTACAGCTTTAGTGTCCCTTGTTTAAAATGTGTAATATGTTTATACCTATGATGCTGTTTATAGATTGTTTGTATGTATACATGTAATTGTCTGTTAAGCACTTTTAAACGTATGCATGTGATGATTAAAGCGCTATAAACATGTGGTAGAATCATAATCACAATAATGTTTTCTCTCTTGTTTTCTACTACTTACGAAATTCTTGATGACATTCTTAGATCTTTTTAGACGACTGTTAAAGTTAAATGCTATCATATCTCATAACACGACATACGTTTTAGTGAAAAAGAATCAGAAATTCTATGAAAGTAAAAGCAACAGTAACATATAAACATTACGCTAATGTAGATTAATGACAAGGAGAGGTTTTTTTTCTAACCATAACAGATTCTCCGTTTCCAACAATATTTTCTGTTCTCTGTTCTAAGTTATACTTTCAAAAATCTTGACGTGATAATATTTTTACTCAGCCCTATTCAAACCAGACGACTGTTGAAGTAGTATACGCTATCATACCCGGTAAAAGATTAAATAACCTGACTTTCCGAAATACAATTAACACATCAGCAGAAGACGTGTATTGAAAACATCTATTTGTAGGCAAAACTACAACTCTCAATAAGGGAAAGATTATTAAAAACATTTGAAAAGATTGTGGTAAAGGGAATAATTGTTCATAATGAGCAATTGCAACTTTTTTCACGATCTTTTCAGAGGTCGTCGGCATAGGAGATAAAGAGTGGTGATATAACAAAGATGGAAAGTGTTCCACAAATAACTGTATGTTATCGACCTGAGAGATCCTGAGTATAGTTAAATCAATTGATGTGTTTTCACATTTGTAATTTATGTATACTTAGATGTTTATTATGAAATGCAATCATGTGATAAAACTATATCATGGAAACAACGCAGCAGCAGTTTTCAGCTATTGTCTTATGCAATTTCATTCCAGGAATTAGTTCGAGTTAAAAAATATATTCGAATTATAACATGTTCGAGGTATTGAGAGTACACTGTTCTCCAAATCAAGGGACAGTAAAAGAAATCTCTGTTGATTATTTATGTGATGAACGAAGATCTGTGATCATTTTGTAAATTTATTGTATGCAGTTTAAATAAATATTGTCGTTACAAATCTTGAACCAACAGTCAATTTATTTTATATGAGCAACGTCACGCGAAATCCGACCCTGAGGGAAATTCTGACCAGTGAATATCGTAATCAGTCGATGTGTTCAAGCAATCTGATCCGGTTCTTTACCATGTACAACCTTATCGCACATGTATCATTGAAGGGACTGAATACTAGAAAGGATTGAAGCCAGACTACACCCTTATACAAATGAAATTAATTGCCTTCAAAGTCCAAACCTCAAGAATGTTATATTTTGACACGGTGTGGCTCATTGGCCCGCGCTGTCGTTAGCCATTTTCGCTAAATGCGGAAGTTATTTTAAAGTGGAGAAAATGTTCTCTGATTTGCAAAAAAACAAGTGGCGAAAGGGATTTCTGGGTTACATGATTTGGAAAATCGATTTGCGACATACAGTGACTGGTTCCGTTAATCCTGAATAAAACACTATGATTTGATACAATGACGGGAACCAGTGACCACTTTACGACACTCAATTGTTATTTAGACAGTTTATATATTTCACTCCTATTTTATTCTTGTTTTATCGCTAATCAGGTCATTTAATCCAACTGTCCAACATCTCTAGAGCGATATTGATACATTAGTTTAAAATATTTTATTCAGTTCATATTGACAATAATAAGAGTACAACAAAAGTAGGTGGAAATGGATTGGAAAACAAGGAATATTATTGCTTAGGTACAAAGTACAAAGAAATTCAGTGAATGGTGTTCACAGTATGCTGAATAATATATACATTATTAGACCTAGTAGTAGTACTAATTCGAAGACATGTTAAAGCATTTGTTCTAATTTATCTCTTTTTGGGGGGAATAAGAAACAAGATGTGTTTGTGAAACACTGATGCCCCCGAATGGCAACATCT
>JAUELF010252156.1:0-11826 GCA_031471495.1 Clinocardium nuttallii
TTTTGAGTACCCACAACATAGGGTTAGAGGGTCGAATAAGGATTTTAGAACATGCAAAACGCCCCTTATCTAGGGCTCTGATTATAACAAAATGAAAAGTTATTCAGCAAAAAAAGGTTTCCCTGCCCTGTTATACAGAATACTGAATGGTGCATTTATCCCTTTCCCTCATACGACAGTTCTGCAGCAGACGACTTTGAACATATTTTGTCAACAAACAGAAAATCTCCATAATTGAATGGATAACCTATACTATGACAAAAAGAGGAAAACATTGTGGCAAAAGGAGAAATTGCATGTTTTGCGCAATTTTTTCTTTGTCACGATGTTTTCAAAAAGCTGTCTGCTGAAAGCGCCTATATGTGGGAAAAGTTTAAATAAACCTTTTCCTTGATACAGTCAGCCTTTTTGAAAATATTGCTGAAAAAGAGCCCTGCTTTGTTTAGTTAAAACTTATTTATTTTACATTGATTGCGAAACGAGCTTTAAGCTTATAATCACTCTCAATGTCTGTTTCCAGGAGACATAACCAGTACTCACACTGTTTGTGAGGAAAAAGGCAGAAATCCGCTCATCACAGGATTCAAACCCAGGACCTTGGTACAAGAGGCAGACACTCTAACGTCTTCCACACCAAATTGTTTGTCACTGCTTTCCTTTCTGACAATGTTTTAAAACTATTTAACAAAAAGATATTTCTCAATTTCTTTCTCAGATGTTCAAATTCAGATGACGTCACTCTTAAAATTTACAATAATATTATCGGCCTCGGGTTTACAGTTACAGTAAGCAAAGCGCTAAATAAGTATTTCAAATTCAGAAACTCTTATTTTACACTCAAACCCCTTTGTTATGGGTACTTATGAAGACGATTATCAGGCCTGCGATTATGTGGAGAAACCACTTTAACATATTGTCTGCCACCTGACCAGTCTCTATTTTTTAGATGCATGCAGAACCCTGCAGTATAGTTTCACTGCCTGACAGTCGGAGATAAACTTTAGTCTAGCTCACATATTCGTGTTCTTATTTATTTACATAACAACAAACATTACAACCACAACATAGGATTTGGTCGAGTCACAAGAGAAATAAGGGGGGGACCAGTTTTCTCCACCTCAAGTTATCTGGTCCTTTGAGTAAATATTTTGACCAACATATTCTGAACTGAACACTTCACTTACCATTGACTTTTTTAAACATGGCATACATGTTCTCAAGGTAGTCATGATCCAGAAACCATACAGATTTGTCATGTGCATCTTCATCAAAAGGCACTAAAATGAAAAAATAATTGATAGTTTATTATTTTTAATTTAAGAGTTTCCCATATATTAAAACAAATCTGCAGCAGATAACTAAAAACATCTAAGCAAAAATATGGGAAATCTAGAGAGCTCTATAAATGAAGGAACAAGTTTGGATTAATTTTTAGCAAATTTTCCTTTTGTCACAGTGTTTTCAAAAGTCGTCTGCAGCAGAGGATGTTAGAAATATTCAGATTCATTAAAAGAGATGAAAAAAAAAAAGCTTCATGATGCAAATTACTTTTCTTTGAATTTAGATTAAATGCAAATTGGTTATCCCAATGTTATTCATTTATATGAAAGTATATTGTATGGTCAAGGATATTGACTGATGCACAATCTATTTATAGACACACATCATGATGTACAGAGAAGGGATTAGAATTACAAAATAGAAACATGTGACAGGCACACTTTGGATTTAAAAATGTGCTATATCAATTTTTAAATGGTCAATTAAGCAGTCTAGATGTAACACCATAAAACTCGATCATTGAGACACATGTTTCTCTTTGAGGTGTTGATAATTTGTTAACATGTATCAGAGACGTAGATAAAGACTTATCTATGTCACTGTGTGTATGGAAGAGAACACTGCCTTTTCAAGTCAGAAATAAAGGAACACACTGCACAAGTTCTGTCCTTCATATTCAATATAAATATAATGCATTTCCTTGCGAAAATGAAACTTTGTTTATTAATAACAAATCATATATGTCAAACTTTGAAAAGTCTCATATGATTATGAATACAGTACTGTACCAAACAGGCCGATTGGAGTTTTTGACTAGACCTATTATCTTTCAAATTCAATTCAAAGTTCCATAATTGTCATAAATCGATTTTATTCAGTTGACTTTCTTCTTTTACGCTCATGTATACCTGCGTAGCTGTTTGAAACATCCAGAATCCCTTGTCTATTCGATCCCAGTAGAACACCAACGGTCCGTTTCACGTTGCCGACTTTTCCCATACGATTAAAGTGGTCAACAACGCTCAGGAGAACGAGTGGATGGACCACTACCTTAGATATTTTAGAAGGATCAGTCGCCGGCATATTTTCTGATTATTTGTATCTCATTTAAATCATAAGATCAAGTTTTTCTATCACCGGCTTCGATGACTTTTCGTTTTTGTTGAATTATGGCGTTGTGCTTCTTCCGGTTTCGAGACGTTTCGCACCAAACTAACTAGCGAGTGGAGGTTTCGCTAACAGTATACTTCGCAACTAAAAGTTTCGATTCATGTTGCCATTTTTTTATAAACGAAATCAAGTCCGCCCTTTCAAATAAAGAGATACAATTAAATGACCTTGTATCGAAATGCTCTGAAAAATAGTGTAAAAGGATACGGAGAAATTGCTCAGAAGCCATCAATAAATCAGCAGCAGACGACTTTAACATACACCCCCATGAATAAATAAATAATATACACAAATAGCAGTTATTTTTTTAATTAAGGGAAAAACAGCAAAATTCGTCCACAGCAGATGTGTCTCTAAATGTGCCTATTTAGGGTACACGGCTAACTGAGATTCAAAACAGACTGCAGAATACCACAGGCCAGGTTTGCTCAATTAAATTAACCCTTTGAAGACACACATTGCACTGGTTTAGCACTCCATAATGGTTGAATAACATATACTTTTCTTTTCAAATATTAATAAATGACAGTGTTTTTTCATCATCTAAAAAAGATCAAGGAAAAGTTACAAATATTTTTTATTTATTTTTTGTATTGAACCTGTCTATTAAATATCTTGATCTTGATCTTGATAGTTATACGATGTCACTTTTGATGACAGTTTAACATCCATGTGTCATTGAGCTTAATTAACACCTTAACAATATCTGCAAATGAGCCGTACCACGAGAAAAACAACTATATGGTCTCTGCGTAATATATCGACCCAGATCAGCCTGCGTAATATTTTAACAAATATTTACATGTCTCCGTACAAATTTGTGAATACATAACACTTTTTTAAAATCTTTGATGTTTTTAATACCTACGGTCAATTAGTACTTGCGATTTTTTTTAAACAAAAAATGAAAAATCACAATACCTTGGTTTTATACTGAATCTTTAACCGAGTCGTCTGCTTTGGATATATCGGGATGGGGAGACATCAGAGGTAACATATGAAAACTGACACGTTAAATTTGAACTTTAATTGAAATTATTGTGGAAAAGGGGAAAGAGGGAGAACTTCTCGCTTTGAGCAATATCTCATTTTCTCACGAAACAACGTCGTCTGTACCAACCAGGGAAAGGATTAATAACATCAGGAATGATCAATATATTAAATACTGTCGAATGAATATCTTTTCAATTTAATATTTGACTTTGATTTAGTCTAGCCGTGTTAAAACAAACATGTTTTATATAATTTCCTTTATTTGTATTGTTAACCTCTGACTCAGAGTCAGTCGTTAGAAAACAAGCCACTTATGTTAATATATTACATAATATTGCGTAAACATATGCATTGTATAGATAAGAGCCACGAAGGGTGAGAAGAGAAAATGTTTCAATTCATGAATACAGTAATGAATCCGTCAAAAGTCAAATGTTAATCATATGTGCGAAAATAGGTGCTTGAAATGAAACTAACCGCAAGGCATTTGCGATCAGTGTAGATTCAGGTCAGTTATCGCATCCACGCAGTCTGATCTGGCTCTGAACCGTTTTCCTATTGGTCATAGAAGGGTTCAAAAAACTTTTGTAAAGCAATATTCATTTGTAATCTTGGCATCGATGTGCAGAAAAGTCATTTCCCACAATACTTACGTTAAGGTTTGCAATAATGTTTTCTACATTTAGTCGTAGGTTATTCATTCAATTATAGAGATTTTCTATTTTTTGACAAAATATGTTCTAATTCGCCTGCTGCATAATTGTTGTATGAGGGAAAGGTGGTTAAATTATTCTTTAGCCCTGATATAACCGGTTAAATATCACACATTTTATTTTCAATAAATGTGATGAAACACTTATTACCAATTTCACAGGTCAGGATCCAGTAAACATAAGATAATAACGCTCGACAAACGAATTACCCGACACATTCACACACGAATCGGTCCCGTGTGTAAAGGGTTTGAACAAACCTCAAGAAGAAGCCCGGGGCCTGATATCTACAGGAGATTATATCTGGTTCCTAAATACTAGATAAACACACATCACGCAATGTCCATTCATTGGTCAATAATACGTGTCAACAGCTATCACACTGAGATGAAAAAGCAACCGGCTTCGTCTGGCTACTAATCGTTATCGTATATATAATGCAAATAGATTCTATTGTGGTCAAAAGAAAGAGAACAGAGAACGGGTGATATTACAGGGCCAGTGTGGATTTTTGTTGGCATCAGTGAAGACAAAGAAAATACTTTTTAAAAGTTTATTTGAGACAATGTTGTATTTTTAAACAAATACGTGCAACGAGACGAGACATTTGAGAAGCAAACTGAATATTGTGTACATTTTGTGCGGAGAAAGTAAATTACAATGGAGAAAATAACAGCGGTGGACTTGGCCGATATGACCGATTCTTCGGATGTTTTAATTAAAAATCCTGTTGACAGTATGTAGTATTTCTTTCTAATGTTTTAATGCTGGAAATATGCAGAGACATATAAACACACGCTATAAACGGGCTATAAACTGCTATATGTAAACCCTGGAAGAAGTTGGAAAACATTTTGGCAAAAGGAGAAATTTATCATTATTGGCAAAAGGAGAAATTTCTCATTATGGGCAATTTCTTCTTTTGCCAGAATGTTTTCAAAAGTCGTCAGCTGCAGATGTGTAAGAAAGCGTCTGCACATGGTTTGCACTTTCTTAACTTACTCCGAAGGTGAGGTTAAGACAACTGTTATATTTTAACCAATTCCCTTATAGAACAAATTTACAGCAAACGAAAATATGGAAACTCTCTATAAATGAACACGTGTTAGTAGTCCTTGAAATGCAAGAACAATTATTGAAAAACGTTGCAAACATTGTGATAAAAGAGAAACTGCTCATTATGAACAATTTCTCCTTTGTCACACTTTTTCCAATTTCGTCTGCCACAGATGCGTCTAAATGCGTCTGCAAATGGGAAAGGGTTAAACATTTGTTTGGCATTTAAAGGGTTAAACATTTGTTTGGCATTTAAAGAGTCATTTGATTTGAAAATAATAAATGTGTAAATTAATTTTACATGTAACAAGGGAAAGGACTGTGTATAAAAGATACTACTTATTTTGTTAATGGATAGTCTCCCTTACACCATGTTCTTTGAATCACCGTTTTCAAAATAGCACGTATACATTATCATTCCGCTGTTCCCAGTGTCGGCCAATGTTCGCCTGCGTGGCCTGCTTAGGCTGACCAGAGTCGATACTTTACACAGAGACCACAATGTTGGTTTCCCCGCGGGACGGCTCAAATAATACTTATTTTTATTACGGCAGTGCTGAAACCTTGTCCCGCTGATTTACTGGAATACATATTGACGGAAAATACTGGTTTGAATATGTACAGTGGACCCTGAAAAGCAAGACATGACCTATGTCAACAGGTCTTTTGGTCTTTGATTACAGGGTCATTTAGGCAGAAAATGATTAGTAGAGAAACAAAAAGTGTACTTGCTATATACTATACAGGGAATTAATATTCAAAGATGGTCTCAAGCACAGGTCTAACTGTAATAGCATTACTATCCTTGTTGACTGGTCGTTTAAGACATGTTTAACCCATTTCAGGACCGTCATCCTCTGAAGGGACCGGAAGTACCGAAAGTGTACCGGAAGCAGACAAAGACACGAGAGAGTCATGGGACAATAAAGTCCAGTATTTACTGGCTGTCATAGGATACGCTGTAGGACTTGGAAACGTATGGAGATTTCCGTACTTGGCCCAGAAAAATGGAGGAGGTAATACTTGCTTGGTTTTAGGTTGAGAATTAGAAATTAATTTGTAACTGTTGTGAAAAAAGAAGACATTTGTCATTTTAAGCATTTTCTCCTTTCGCTATAGTGAATTAAAAGTTCCCCTATTGAAAATAGCAGGCATTTCTGACTTTCGAGACACCTGTCCTGAACACATTTGTATGTGGGAAAATATGAAACAATTGTGTTTTTATTTACATGTATGTGATATGTGGGATATGTAGCTGCCCATTTTATCGAATAAAATCTATATACTCAGGTGCTTTCCTCATACTGTTAGCAATATAAGGAATCGGATTATTATCCCGATATTTTAAATATAGCATGTATTTGACGTAAAGTTCATTGTGTTTTTATGAGTCTGTTGGGTGAATATGCCCCTTTTAAGCCTTTCCCCACATAGACGCTTTCTGACGCATTTGCAGAAGACGACTTTTGAAAACATTGTAGCAAAAAGGCGAAATTTTTCATAATGAGCAATTTCAACCTTTTGTCACAATATTTTCAATGAGTCAATGATTATACTTTCATGTATAGAGGTGTTCTTGACAATGTTTTTAAAGTCGTCTGCTGCATATTTGTTGTATGTGGGAAAGGTTTACTAATACAATCTATATATTTCAGGTGCTTTCCTCATACCGTATGTGATAATGTTAGCAATAGAAGGAATACCGCTATTCTACCTGGAGCTCGCGGTTGGTCAGCGGCTCCGAAAGGGGGCGATAGGGGCATGGACTGAAGTTTCTCCCTATCTGGGCGGTATAGGGATAGCGTGCGCGTTCGTGTCGTTCTGGGTATCCTTGTACTATAACACTATCATAGCGTGGTGTCTGTATTACATGGTACAGAGCTTCAGATCACCCCTCCCCTGGGCACAGTGCCCAACCCTCGGAACAGGGGAGAATACGACACTGGTGAAAGAATGTGAGGTATCTATGACTTTTAAATATGTTCCAACTTACACCTGTCGTTCTTTCAAAATCCGACACGAATCCATATTTTGATCAAATGTAAACATTTTGATATCCCCCATGGATTGGTTGTTACCACTGTTAATACATATAACAATAGTTCAATAACGATTAAAATAAAAAAGTATTATTCGCCTCCCACCTTCATACGAATCTTGGCGCATATGCAAAAAGAGACATTTGAATTAAACCCTTTTCAATTCAATCATTTATGGAGATTTCAATATTATGTCTTGTTGGACATGGAGTGGTCCAATGATCCACATGGACAAATCGACTTTGTGAAATTCGGCAGTGAAAGGGTTAAAACTTATATTTTTACTCTGATTCAGTTAAGCAGTCCAACCACGTACTTCTGGTATAGAGAAACACTGAACATCTCGGACGACGTGAACATTGGCGGCCAGGTCAACTGGTGGATCGTTGTAGCATTGGTTGTGGCTTGGATCATCGTTTTCTTGTGTATGGCGAAAGGAATCGCTTCAAGTGGAAAGGTAAAATTGATAGTATTGTATTCTCATTATCTCGACATCATATCGAACCACATTATGATTATACTTTCGATGTATGGTACTGATTAACATCTATTTCTATCTCAACATTTCATTTAATTCGAATTATTTTCATAGTCCTCTCGATTTCGAGATAGGTGTCAACTATAAACAGAGAATAATTTGACTACGTTCACCCATAAATGGATTTTTTCACAATGATGCATGTTGGAGGTATACTGATGTTCATGGATTTAAATCTTTGTTTTATATTGTTATGTGAAAACAGACCGTGGGAGATATATACCAGAAAAACTATTTCCGATTAAAATTTAAATTACATACCTGTTTCAAAATACAATACAGCGGAACATGTGTATATAAAAACCACACATTGGAAGAGTAAAACATGTCCAAATATGATCATTGGGCAATTTAGGCAGAACATAATGTTTAATTGGGAAACCAAAATATGGTTGCTATAAACAGGGAATTGTTATTCAAAGGTGGTCGTTAGAAAAGGTTTAACCTAATTTTAAAACCCCACATGGAACAGTTTTGTGTACCAGGATAATGGTTTTGTCGTGTGTACCAGGGTAATGGTTTTGTTTATACCTTTACCTCATACAACAAATCTGCAGTGGAAACATCTTTGGAAAATCTCTATAAACGAAAATGAAATCATTTCATAGAGTTGAAAAACATTGTGACAAAAGGAGAAGTTGCTCATCATCATGAGACATTTCTTCTTTTGTCACAATGTTTTCAAAATGTTGTCAGCTTCAGATACGTCAAAAATTGTCTAAATGAGAGAAAATGCTAATTTAAGCTCACACGTTTATATCTTTTTTTCAGGTCGTGTATTTCACGGCGACATTCCCGTACGTTGTTCTGATTATCTTCTTTTTCCGTGGAGTGACACTGGACGGCTTCCATCATGGATTACATCATTTCTTTGTTCCAGATGTAAGTATATATTTATTGATATTATTTATTGAGATTTGTGCCGCTTTCAACATTATTTCAGTTTTATCACGGCGACAGTTCTCGTTTATGTATGATCCCTTCGTAAACAAACCAGTACTAGGCTAGAAAATGTGCCTTCCCCAAAGGTACTCAAACATGACCGCAGTGCCCCGACGCTAACCACTCGACCACGGCGGTTTTGTGTAAGAGCATATCAAAATGGAACGCTTCACTTTAATTTTGATTGATTTATGGCTAAATTAAAGATAGATTATAATATATCACTTTTTGGTTTTCAACCGTAAGACCTCTTCGGAGGTCACTGGTGTAATGGTGAAGCGTTTGCCTTAGGTGTGGAAGGACGCGGGTTTAATTCCCGGCTGAGTCATACCAAACGTTAAAAATGGTAGTAATGGCTGCCCTTCTTGGCGCTCAGGGTTGTGGGGGTTAGCATTGCGACTGACTGGCAGCGGGCTGGTGTCAGGATACATGAGCAGCAGTACTGGCAACTTTTTCACGAATCGCCGTGATATAGCTAGAAACTGTTGAAAGCGCCGTAATCCACACACACACATTTAATCAATCTACAAAACATTATCCTCCATGTATCTAACAGATTTCTTAACTATTTCAGTTCGCTAGGCTGGCAGATCCACAGGTATGGCTGGACGCTGCCACACAGATATTTTTCAGTTTAGGACTGGCTTTCGGTGGCCTCGTTGCCTTTTCGTCTTACAATCCTGTCAGAAATAACTGTTACAAAGACGCCATCTTGATTTCTGTGATTAACTGCGGTACATCCGTATTTGCCGGGATTGTCGTGTTCTCGGTTTTAGGTGCGTATTTGCTTTTTATGGACATACATAGACATAGGTAGAAACAGTTCACTTTTCACATATAATGTGATTATATAATGGTAGATTTCTAGTCTTATTTTGCGTGCATTTAAATTAATATTAAATAGCCCATATTACCTCACTGTTGATTTGGAGGGGTTTCATGCCGTTTTCAATTTTATGTCAGTTATAACACATAGGCAAGAATTAGGAAAATATATATAAATGACGGCGGCGAAAGTGTTGAAAAGATTTGTGGCGAAACCAGAAATAGCTCATTACCAGCTAAAGTAACACGTATTTCTCTTTTTAGTCAACTTGTTTTAAAAAGTGGTCTGCTACAGAGGTGCCAAACAGCGTTTGAAAGTAAGAAAGGGTTTTTACAGACGAATCTTGGTTCTAACGAAATTTAAATGCCAGAATGGTCCAAAATGTTACACAAAAAAATGAAAAAATCAATTTTGAAATTGCGTTAACAGTTTATAAACGCAAATAAAACGTCATTTATTTCCTCACAGGCTTCAAAGCGACGCAGACTTTTAATGCATGTATGGAAACGAGGAACACCGAGCTTGTCCGATTGTTTAATACAACGGAAGTAGTGATACCAGGTGTGGGATCCAGCGCCAACTTTACCATGTATAATACTATCACCCAGGATTGGGACCAGACTATCGGACAGATGCCGTCACTTCCAGTCTGTGATTTAAAGGCCGAAATAGAAAAGGTAGGATAAAGTTTTTAAAAAATATACCCATGCCATTATAAAAGTCGTTTTTCTTAGCGACAGGATTAAAGTGATATATTAATCTAATTGATTTTATATCCACATGTCAATGATGTGATGTGTCATGATCATTTTAACCCTTTCCCTCATACGACAATTCTGCAGCAGACGACTTCGAACATATTTTGCCAGAAATAGAAAATCTCTAAAATTGAATGGAGAACCTTTGACTAAAAGTGGAAAACATTGTGGCAAAAGGAGAAATTGCTCGTTTTGAGCAATTTCTTCTTTTGACAATATATTTTCAAAAAGCCGTCGGCTGTAGAGCCGTCAGAATGAGGGCAGGGTTATTAATATCACTTTCTTTTGACAAGATTATGTGGTCAGTATGCACTCGTCTCATACGCTATATCATCACTTCACTTCAGTAGCCTCGGTGGGTTAGTGGTAGAGCGTCCGCCCCGGGTGCGTGAGGTCGCGGGTGCGACCCCAATCCGGCTCACACCATATACTTTAAAACAGGTAGCAATGACTGCCATCCTCAATGCACTCAGGTTAGCATAACGATCTACTGGTTGGTGTCAGGATAAATGGACCAGAAGAACTGGTTACTGACCCCAGGAACTGAACAATTATTGATAGCAGCGTGAAACCAAACACTCAATCAATTATATAGCACAACTCATTTTAGACCCGGCTTTTCGTTTATCATTGCCATGTTGCATCCTGTATTTTCAGTCTGGCACGGGAACCGGCCTCGCCTTTATTGCGTTTACGGAAGCGATAAACCAGCTGCCTGTTGCCCAGTTCTGGTCCGTTATGTTCTTCCTTATGTTACTGACGCTGGGACTTGACAGCATGTTTGGTATGCTGGAAGGGGTAGTTACATCTATAGTAGATATGAAACTGGTGGCCGGCTTGACGAAACCACATGTTTCAGGTAAGAGCATTGCTTATCTGAATGTAAACTAGGATTAAGGAAAGAGAAACATCTTCAATTACACATATATTCTTATCAGTTATTTTGTGGCAGATAATTCACTGACTCCAATCTGCCTTTCCAAACAACAATAGATCGGAAGCAGACGACCTTACAAAACAAGAAGGAAAACATAGCGAAAAGTTCGTTAAATGAAAATATAAATATTGAACTTTCCCCTTTTGCCAGAATGTTTTCAAAAGCTGCCCGCTACATAGTGAAACATGAAAGCGTCTGTTCGTGAGAACGGATTTTTGAAAACTATATTAAATATTCATATTGAATTAATTTGTAATTAATTTATTACAATGTTGTAACAACGGCATGTAGCGACTAATCAAAGTCGTTCATTTACCAATTACGACACGGACGCAACGCCCTACCGCGCATGACCAACTGAAGTTCATCATTGTATGGAGCCATGTGGTCTAATGAGGTTCATTTGACATATTTTGTCGTCAAATTACGCCATTTATATCTACGGTTAACTGATATAAATTCATTGTAAATGTGTATAGGATGCACTGGAAATGACTGATTTGATCACTTTTAGTATTTTGACCTTGTTTGAAAGTGAAAGTAGAGAATGCTAAACACCGGTTTGTCCGGGGC
>JAUELF010252166.1:0-11825 GCA_031471495.1 Clinocardium nuttallii
CAAAAAACATGGCCGCCAGGGGGCATGGCTATTTTGCCTTATATGGCTATATTGGAAATTTAAAAAAATCTTCTCCTCTGAAAGTGTCTGGCCGATTTTCAAAAGATTTACTAGAAATGTTCCTATGGTGACGCTCTATCAGATTTCTATAAGCCAAGCCAAGGTAGGAAACTACCAGGGGGGCGGGGCTTATACTGCTAAAGTGAAAAAACAAAAAAATCAGGTGAGCGATTCCTCTTGTTTATTAATTTTCATCAGATTTTGGAAAAGTACAATTTACCTTGAAAGGAGGTTTCTGTTATGCAAAATGACCCTCTGAAGGCACACACTGTACCTTGTTTTCAAGGTCTGCTATACAGGTTTTTTATTGTTTATTTTATTTTTCTTTAAAAAATCTTGTTTTGGTGTCAAGTGAGATGAGTAGGGATCACTTCTATTACTGTCTGTCACTTACTGACATAAAGGCAGGCCACATGTGTTCCTTTGAAATCTCTGTATCTTTGTACTTTTCACTTTACCACGAACATTCTGCTTTATGTTTAAAGTAACCATAATTGAATTGAGATCCTTAAAAAAAATGCTTACACAACTTTGCTTTTCCCAATTTCTAAAAAGTTATATTTTGAAATTACTTTTTTTGTGTGCTAATTATGTGAAATGCCTATACCTATATAAATTATTAGTTTATTTTAGTTTATTTTAAGGAGCACTAATCTACACTGGCACAGTCTTGTAAGTCAAGTCTAAAAGGGGAATTAATTGTTGTGTTAACTTGCAAGTTATTGATCGTAACCTATGGAAAATCATACTTGATTTCAGGGACCATAGGTCAAGGTTTCAAGACGTTTTTAAGCTAGGAAGATGAAATCTCACATATGTATTGTAATGACCATGACCCAAAGGAAAATCCTTATCAAGTATGAGGTCAAAGGTCAAGGTCATAACAATCATTGAAAACTGTGTCAAGGCTGGGAATCAATCATCATACAAGCTAGGATGACACTTAACATGACCAAAGGAAGATCTGTATTGATTGTGGACTTGATAGCTCAAAGGTCAAATGTTACTTTTGTTGCTGTGTGTTACAGCCATGGGACATTTCTGGTTATTTTACAATGGTGTGTCATTGATAGATCAGAGAAAAAATCTCAAAGTAGCACCTTGCAAAGGCTGGTGACAGACACAAATACCGAGTTTAATACAGTGGTTCAGAAGTGTTGTGCCGACCTCGTTCTATACTGTCAAGGTTTTTAAAGATGACCAGTTTATAGATATTATATGACTGTTAAATATAAACGAATTGGGTTTTTTTACATGAAACTTCATATCTTTCTATACTTTGTGTTCATTCAATTCTACATATTAAACTCATAAACGTTTATTATATTTATCACATGCTTAACTAAGCTTTTTCTTTTTTTATTATTCACTTGTTAACCCTTTCCCTGTTACTGAATCTTTGCAACCTCTGCAGAAGACAACATTTGCTCATAACAAACAATTTCACCTTTTGAAACAATGTTTGCAATCAATATTTTATCTTTCGTTTATAGAGAATTTCATAATTCATGTAGATGTTTTCAAAGTCGTCTGCTGCAAATTTGCTGTATGTGGGAAAGGGTGAACCAGGTTCTTAACCCTTTCCTTCATATATACGCTTTCTGACGCCTCTGCAGCAGATGGCTTTTTGAAAACATAGTGACAAAAGAAGAAATTGCACAAAACGTGCAATTTCTCCTTTTGCCACAATGTTTTCCACTTTATGTCATAGGTTATCCTCAATTATAGAGATTTTCTATGTTTTGACAAAAACTGTTCAGAGTCGTCTGCTGCAGAATTGTCATATGAGGGAAAGGGTTAAGCCCAGATCTACTGCAGACATATTGTATATGGGAAAGGGTTAAACGTTTGTGCAAACCTTTTCCAAAAAGTTATTATCGTGATTACTTGCTGCATCAAATATATTGTTAGTATCATGAGGTTTTGCTTCATGTTTTAATGGAGCAATATCATAAGGCTTAATAAAACAGTATATAATTAAAAGTATGCAGGCTACGCCACAGAATCCTGCCATTACTAGAAAAATGAATCCATTAAGCAAAGAGAAGGTCTCCGAATAAACTGTGTTCTGAGCGACGGTGGATGCTAAAGTACTGATAGCTTGAATCAATGCAACACTCGCGAACAGGGCTCCTTGTTTGTGTGCTGTGGTGATGCTGGACATCAAACCTCGGACCATTGGATCACTCAGAAAGGAGAACACGCCCACAATCGTAACATAGTAAATCTTCAATTCCGTATCAACATATCTCTCAAGGATGAAGAAGGCCATGCTCGAAAGTATACTGACAATGGCTATGATTTCATTCGACACAACTTTTTGAAGCAGTTGTACTGTTACTAGTCCAAATATTCCGCTAACTGCTTGTCTTGCAAGTTGAAAGTTATGAATTTTGGTGGAATCCCAACAAAATGGCTGTCTTAGAAGGAAATGACTCTCAAGAGGAGGATGATTAATGTGTGTTACCTCGTAAAATGCGTAAGATAAGAGCAGAATAATGAAACATCGTCTTAAACCTTTAAATTCTTTGCTGACGTAAAAGTCGGCAACTCTTTTGATCATGGTCAAAAACACATTTCTGATGATTCTTTTTTCGCGAGGAAGAGATTCTGGTAATAAAAATGCTGCTGCAATGAATGCTATAAAGTTGAGGCATGAGCATATTATTAAAGTATTAAAGTAACCAAGTCCAATGGTCTCTAAAAGATACCGGGACAAAAATCCTGACACAACAGTGGACAGCTTTATTACAACTTCAATTGCAACAATTCCTAGTGCACGATTCTTGTTGGGTGAGGTTAAATCCGCTATGTATGAGCATGAAACACTGAATAATGAGAATCCATTTCCAGATAGCCCCTGTATCAAATGTGCAATCAAGACATAAATAAGACTTTTATAGTAGCGTATAGTCAGAGTGACGATGCCACATTTCATCAATGTGGTCAATGAACCAAGTATGAATAAATATCTCCGTCCAAATGTGTCGGTGTAGCTGAGAAAGATTGAACTTGTAATCAGAGTTGGAACGTATTCAGCGATTTTGAAGTACATTAGCCACAGGGATGTTTTCTGTTCTATTGTCTTGTGGTTCAAATGGTCTGGATCAGAAGTATTTCTATCTTCACATTCTGAAGAATTGATCCTATATGTGTCATTGATATGATACTGATGTTGAATAAAAGACAGGGTCCATTCTTTTATCACAAATTCGAGCATTCCTTCACCGAGAAATAAACAGAACAAAAAAGGAACAATTATCAGATTGCCCTTTGAAAATCTCCTTTTAGATATACACATAGTCTTCTGTCTATCTGATGAACTTTTAATTAATTTCTCCTTCTCTGTGTTCAGTTTTGGTTGATATGGAAACATGTTTTTACTCTCCTTAAAACTGCTAAGTTGAGAAATGTTGAAAGGAATAGCTTTACTTCAGTGATTGTTTGTCCAAGGATATATCCAAATAAACACAGGAACTTTCACATGGCCATTACTATAGGAAGTATGTGTAATTTCCCCTGGATTTCAGGCTTTTCCATGTATCAGCATCCATGTTGGCCTTATTTTCTATACTGCAGAGTAAAATCTTAGTTGTAAATTCTGGTTGATTTCTTTAGAACTCGAGCTCTGACTCGGCTTTTGTTCTGGATCCTAAGCAGTTTGAAAATTCCAAATGACAGCATCAACGTTATAATATATCCAAAGTTTAAGTATTAAAGCTTTGATACATGTAGTCTGTAGATATAAATCCAAACAAAGCTCATTTACAACAACACAATAGTAAATGTCCCAGTTTGATGGGTACACTGTTATATAGATATCAATCAAGCTGGTAATCCATGAGACTTCTGGTTCATATGAAAAATTTATGGTAATTTCTTTTGTGTCATACATTCATGAATATTATAAAAAAGAAAGTTCACAATCCTGAAGTTCATTACCTTTTCACTTGTAAGTCATCTATTATCTTTTGTACTTCATTTACTTGAATCCCTACTGCTCATTGTTTAATAAAGTATATTGAGGGACAATATACCATTTCTAAGTTAAAGCAATGACTTTTCTATCAACAATGTTTTGGTTCTGTATCTATATATTTTCCAGTTAACCTGGCATGCTTCATTTTGCATAATTTCCCATGCATTTAGAAGGTTTCAGGTGTCTATTTATTTAATGGAAAGGTTTAAATGACTGAGATTGATAAAAGTTCATGTATATTTACTACAGACTGTAAACAAGATAATATATTGATATCTTCAGTTCTGATAAGATGGTGTTCACCTACTTTAATCCTTTCCCACTTGCAGACACATTTTGACGCATTTGCTGCAAACAATTTTGAATACATTGTGATTAAATGAGAAATTGCTCCTGTCAAGCATATGTCATGGCAAATTGTTGATCGTGTGTGCATCATCATTTTGCTCCAAACAGGCTGTCAATCCAGGGGTTGTGAGTTCGAATCCCAGCTTTGCCAACATTCTTTCCAACGTTTGACAAAAGTCATTGTGACCTGCGTCATTCGTGTTTCACCAATGGGCTGTTTTACAGTCCATGTGGAAAAGTAGCCACTTTACCTTATATGGCTAAAGTGAAAAAATCTTCTCTGACGAAAATGTCATGTTGATTTTCAAATAATTTTGTAGAAATGTTCCTTAGGTGACCCTAAATCAGATTCCTTCAAGCCATGTTGATTTTTTGAAAAACATAGTCACCAGGGCTGTTTTGCCTTATATGGCTAAAGTGAAAACTTAAAAAATCTTCTTGGACGAAAGTATCTGGCCGATTTTCAAATAATTTGGTAGAAATGTTCCTAGGTTGACTCTATATCAGATTCAACCAAGCCATGTTCATTGGTTGAACAACATGGCTGCCAGCGGGGTAGGGCTGTTTTGCCCTCTTGGGTTTTCAATCTAGTTGTCAGCTGCATATAATTATATGGATCAACAAGAGTTGAATGAGAAATTGCTAATCATGAAAAAAAAATCTTTTTGCCACAATGTTTTCAATCAAGTCGTCAGCTGTATATGCATCAAAAAGTGTCTGCATGAAGCACATGTTAAACATTCGGTTTTTTTTTAGAATAAGGAAAAGAAGCAGCAGGAAGAAGAGGAGGTTGATGCTGTCAAGATGAGGGATGATCGAGAAATCCTGGACCTTGAGAAAAAATTACATCTGACGAAACGAAAATCAAAAACACTACCACAGTCCTTCATGGATGATGGCCTTGATTGTATCCTTTATAGATGAAACTTGTTTTCCATTAACTGAGACAATATTTGATGCCTTAACCCTTTCATACATGCTAAAAAGTATCATGGTCAAAATTATACATCAAAGGTCATAGGACTATATTTTGTGAGTTTCATTACTGTTGAACAGCTTAAAAGATTTAGGAATAACACCCTACAAATATTCAACCTATTCAGTTCATGTGCAGAGTGCATTTTACAGCCAGCTTGGTTTAAAGTCAATGTCACAATTAGTGGTCAAAGGTCATATGCCTACATGTCCAGTCCATGTCTCTTGAACCCTTGAAGTATTTTGACATAAGTCACCACAATTGCTCACCATATTGAACCGATGTGCAGATCACAGTATAGGACCAGCTTGGTTCACAGTCAACATCGCAATTATTATAGGTCAAAGGTCATATGACTATTTTGTGTCTGTTTCATATCTCTTGAATCCTTGAAGGATTTTGAAGAAGCTTGCAACAAATTTTCATACATTGAGACATTGTGCAAAATGAATGTATAAGCCAGCTTGATTTAAGGTCAAGGTCACACTTGGAGGTCAAAGCTCCCAAATTGTAACCATCCCATCACTTGATCTTTTTGAAGGATTTTGAAATTACAAATGTTTACCATTTTGAGACAATGTGTAGAGCGCATGGCTGCAAGCTCAGCTGCAATGTCAAAGGTCATTTGACCATATTTCTTGTCTGTTTCATACATGTATCTGTAAGGATTTTGAAAAAACTCTCCATAACAAATATTCACCATATTACTATGATGCTCAGAGTGCATGTTTCTACCAGCTAAGCTGAAGGTCAAGGTCATATGTCTTTATTTCATGGCTGCTCCATATCTCTTGTCCTGCTTGAAGGATTTTGAAATAATTCATCACAAATGTTCACTATATTGTGATGATGTGCAGAGCTCATGCTTGTGCCATACTAATTTTATTCAAACATGCTGTATTAGTATCACTGACAAACTGCCATACGGGAGACAAAATTCTATGTTTTAAAAAAACCCATATACATGATTGTAGTCTGGAATGTTTTTCCTTAACTTACTAAGATATACTGGATGTTGTCAATGCAGATAAACTAGAGCAATGGGCTAATGTTGCTGACGAATCAGGTAATGTGAAAAAAAATCTTTGTTTCTTGATCCTGATCTAAAAATGAAAAAGGTTTTATGATGATTGGATGAAAACTGTGGCTTCTACAGTGTCAATAAGTAGAAGCCAGACAAATGGCATCACATTAGCTCATGTGAGGTAAAAATCAATCCAGTCCACAAACATTTTTTGTAACTCATATTCAAATGAAACTTGGTACACAAGTTCCAAGAAACAATACATATGTCTATACCAAGTCTGATAAGACTGATAATAACTTTGCCCGAAATTTTGTGGAAAACATTGTGGCAAAAGGCGATATTTCTTCTTTTGTCACTATGTTTTCAAAAAAACGGCTGCCGCTTCTATGAGGGAAAGGGTTAAAATAATTATTTGACACTCATACCCTATCTTGTGGGTATTCTAAAGATTTTTGAGTACCCAGGTTGTGGTTGAGTTATAAGACCTGTTTACTCCTCCTTATCTAGGCCTATGTATGTTGATGAAAGTTCTGCATTGTTTTATTCAGATTTCGAAGATGAGTTGAAGGAGAAGCCGGATGATAAAATTGGGGATGATAATTTAGATGAGTTTGGATCTGATGAAGAAGAAGATGATGAACTTGATGATGAAGACTTTGATGAAAGTGATAATAACAGTGATGAAGACAACCAGAATAAAAGTGAAAATGTTGACATGGGTGCTGCAGATGCAAGAGACGAGAAGATGCAAAAATGGGAAAAACTAGCTGAAAAGATTAAAGAAGTTGTGACAAAAAGCACTGGAAAATCGAAAAGCATCATAAAACAGAGAAATGTTGAAGAAACATTAGATGAAGTAACTGATTCAAGCAAATCAAACATAAGTAAAAAGAAAGTTTCATTTGCTGAAGATCCAGTTGAAAAAACAGTCACTGACAGTGAAATATCTGGTAGTCTTGAACATACCGATTCAGACAGTTTATTAAGTGGCGAATCAAACGAAGACATTGATATGCAAGATATATCTAATGTGCCTGTAATGAAAGACGATATTGGTGATGTTGACAACATTAGTGACGGAATAGTGGATGAAGTGGACACGGGACTTAAAGAAGATATTTATGGTCGACTTAGGGATTTCGAAGGCAATATTGTAAAAGACAATAAAGGTTTGGGCGGAGGAGGGACTGGTGCTTACGTTCCACCTGGAAAAAGAGCTCAAATGGTTGCAGGAACCGATGAGAAGAGAAAGGTTCATATGGAGAAATTACGGAAACAGATGAAGGGTTTGGTGAATAGGTAAGAGGATGAATATCCAACATGCAGACACATTTTGGCGCATCTGCTGCAGACGAAACTCGTAAACATTGTGGCAAAAGGAGAAATTGGTCATGATGAGTAACTTCTACTTTTGCAACAATGTTTTCAACGTCATGAGATATTTTACTTTTACTTATAGAGATTTTCCATATTTTAGCTGCATATTCTGTTTTGGAAATAGATATGCTGTTTTTTTTTTAAGTGATTTACCAATCTAAAGTATTGTAATTATTCAACAGCAGTTATAATGTGTAGGTTGGAACTTGGTCACTTAAGTTACATCAGTTGCAAAACAAGACTTGTCTATTACCAAAATGACTTTCATAAAATGCTGAAATGTAAAAATGGTCATTGAAGAATTAATTGTCTTTCCTCAATGTTTAAACAGATGTCTAAATGTGCTATTATCAGGAATAAATAGAAATACAAATTTTAAAACATGATATTTATAAAACATTTTGGAAAAATTAGAAACTATCCAATTTTAGCTTTACTCCATTTAACCTCAAAGTTGTTTGCTGCAAATCATTCGATTTTGTCTATGTTAGGGGGGAGGCTTATATATATCCATTATATATACTTTTTTCTAGAGCCAGTGAAGCCAACATACAATCAGTTAGTTCTCAGATAGAGGAATTATACCTAGCTAACAGTAGAGCTGATGTCAATGAAACTTTGGTCAGTCTAGTCTTTGACCTTTGTGTTAGCATGGAGTTGACTCCTGAAAGACTGTCAATGGAGTTAATGATGTTAGTGGCTATTCTCCATGGAAACGTTGGATCTGAAGTTGGTAAGTACTTGTTTAGTTCAATCCTTTTACACATACAACAAGATTATTCAAGGCAAATTTCTAGAAATTCAGTGTAGATGAAAGTATATTTATTGAATAATGGTTGAAACTATTGTGGTAAAGGAGAAATTACTTATTATAATACTGTCTGATGCAGATGTGTCAAAATGCTTCATCAGCATGTTGGAAAGGGTTAAGATCTTGACATGCAATGTTACCTTGCAGTCTTTAGCTCGACTATTCGAAAAATATGAGAGGTTTACTACTCGCCCCGGCGACTGCGTCGGCGCCGGTTAAAGTTTTGGGGCAAGTTGGGATTTTTCTTTCATTGTACTTCTTCTAGGGCTTTTAATTGGAATATAGTTACATCTACTACCTTGCTTCACATTGAATGATGATGATGCTGAGTGTGACCCTTCTTTTTTGCGTAAAAAACATGAATTTTTGGTATTTTGGGTGGTTAAAGTTTTAGTTTTATGAAATAGTGCTTTATGCGAATAAGCGGCATATAGTCGAGCGCGCTGTCCTCCGACAGCTCTTGGTAGTTATGGGTTATCCACTTAGTTATAGAGATTTTCCATAGTCGTCTGCGGCAGAATTGTCGTATGAGGGAAAGGGATAAAACTTAAATGATTATTATATTTCAACTATTTCATTGACTTAACCATTTCAGTATGTATATAGGTGAATATCAACCTCAAGCTGTTTTAAAATGCTTAAATTGAAAATAAAATATCTGTTCTGTTCTGTTCTGTATTCTGCCCGTCGTTAACAGATTGCTTGTTTACACCCTAGAAGTCATCTTATCTACGCCAAACATGCTCCGAATGTTTGTCTGATTGCTATATAGGCTTAGTTTGAATCTGGCTTAATATGTCACTTATAGACGCTTTCTGCAGCAGACAACAGTTGAAAGTGTTGCTACAACATTTTCAACTGTATTCAGTAATTATACCGGCATTTAAATAGAATATTTTCATATTTTATACTAAATGTTTTCAAAGTCGTCTGCTGCAGATATGCTGTTTTTGGGAAAGAGTTAAACTCGACTGTGATGAATTTGTTTACCTTTGGAATTAACTATTTGGCGGGCAGCACTCTTGAGGCCGTCTAGGCAGAGTTTAAATATAGACTATCTAGGGTAAAAAACTAGGTCACCAGGCAAAATTTAAGAAAAATCTATTTTTCTATCAAATAACTCCTTTAACCCTTTCCCACATACAGCCGCTTTCTGACAATCATTTTTTAAAAAGATTGTAGAAGTAGGAGATTTTTCACATGTTTACCTTGATATTTTCTTCTGCAGATTTGTTACATGTGGAAAAGGATAAAATGTATAATTAATTTTTAACAGCATTTCATTAATAGCTGGCGTTACAGGGCCGTCATTTCATATAATTTCTAAGTGAATCTGTTTTGTATGGAGTATGAGAACAAATTGTTTCTTGTATTTTATGATACTAAATCTTTTCTTTGAAGTTTGTAGTTTTCCTGGTTGTCAGGTTTTAAGTGAATTTTGACATTTTGATATTCTCAAACATCTTAACTATTTGCGCATCATCAAAGAAGCAGTATAACTTTCGAGGATTATTTTTTAATATTTTAGAATATTTTCCTGAGTGATGATATTTAATCTCCCTTTCCCAAATACGTGTATAGCAAAGCTGTCGCAGGCGACTTTGAAAACATTTCGTCAAAAATATGGAAAATCTCTAAATGAATGAGAAATTATTGAATAAAGTTGGAAATGTGGCAAAAGTTATCTGCGGCAGATCTCTCAGAAAGTTTCTGTTGGAAAGGGTTAACAAGGGGAGATTTGTTTAATACAAGTGACAACAAATTAAAATATTTCTTAAAACATGTATTTCTCTGCAATGTTTTATTTTATTTAACTTGACTTTTTGTAAAATAAACCATATTGAATAGTCTGATTTGTTTCTTCTCGCTCCAAAAATCTGTTTGTTCTTGATAAAAAATATTCATATATTCAATAAATTTACACGTTTAGATGCATTTCTACTTATCTGCTGAAATTGACTTTTAAAAACATCGTATCCAATGGAGAAATTGAAGATGATGAGTAATTTCTCCATTTGTCACAATATTTTCATCTCTATCCAATAATTAAAGAAAGATTTTCCATGTTTTTGTCGCCATTCTTTAATCCTTTCCCTCATATGACAATTCTGCAGCAGACAACTTTAAACATATTTTGTCAAAAGATAGAAAATCTCTTAAATTGAATGGATAACCTACGACTTAAAGAGGAAAACATTGTGGCAAAAAAAGAAATTGCACTGTCTGAAGTAGAAGCGTCAGAAAGCATCTATATGAGGTAAAGGGTTAAAGATGTCTTTGCAGATTTGTTCTATGTTAAGTTAAGATTTTCTCAAATTGGAAGGGTCAAGACTTAATATCACCTTAATTAGGTAATGGCTAAATGTCCTTTTCAGAAATTTATGTAATTGTTGTTTATATTTTCAGGAAAGCTGACAGTGTAAAGTTCCCGGATGATGTTCCCAAGTCCCTTCCAAATTTCATCAAGTTCATTTTATACCACTCGACACATCAGCTGCAGCTTGAATCTGCTTCCAGTATCTGTTCAAAGGACTGCATTAAGAGAAACAAGAAACTTGTATTGTTAGAAATAGACAGGCTCAGGAAACATTTGAACCACCTGATCAGGAGATTAACAACGTTGTCAAAGCAGTTCTCTTTTGATCATCCATACTTCACTGTTGCTAGAAGAAC
Source organism: Clinocardium nuttallii (assembly GCA_031471495.1). Lineage (NCBI taxonomy): Eukaryota > Metazoa > Mollusca > Bivalvia > Cardiida > Cardiidae > Clinocardium > Clinocardium nuttallii. Next base: position 11,252 of record JAUELF010252166.1, read on the forward strand.
GATGAATCAACTTTATGTTTTAAGGAATGATAAGTTACTCAAAGCACAGTTGCTGCAAAATGTTTTAGACAATGATATACAACAGTTGAGTAAAGTAAAGTTTATTAAAACTCCAGAATCTTTTTCCTAAAACAGGCCACATCTGTATCCTTTGCAGCAGATGACATACTGGAAAAAGGAGAAATTGTCCAAAATGAGAAATTGCTCTTTTACCCACATTTTTAATTCTCCATTTTTCATAATGTTTTCTACTCCATTCAATAACAATAGTATAATTAGTTCATAGTTTGAAGTGAGTATTCTTGAAACCCTTTTCAATGGTTTACAGAGGATTTTTTTCTTTCTTAACTATGCAATTCCATTCATTGCAGAGTTATCTCCCATTGAAACCGGATGTTCTATTTTCTATACACACATTTTAGAAGAGGTTTTAAGCCGTTCTAGGTACACACAATCTTTGACATCTTTGCAACATACAATGATGTCAATCTTTGAAAGGTGGTCACGGGTTCGATACCCGGTTGCGGCGACATTCTTTCGGGCGATTTTTCCATAGCCTCTCACCTCTGATTTA
>JAUELF010252177.1:0-11825 GCA_031471495.1 Clinocardium nuttallii
CACTTATTCAGGGTCATTAGATGACCTTGTATGTCAAGTCCCATAACTCTGGAATAGATTTTGACTGAATTGTGCCCGTTTTTTTACTTGAATTGTGGTCAAACCTTTGTGTGCAATAGGTGATACTGTGTGACTTAACCTAATGCTATAACTAAAGTAGGCCCTGATAGACGATGGGCCTGATAGGCGAGCTATATTGTCCTCCGACAACTCTTGTTGCTGATATGCTGTTTCTTAAACAAACTTTCCCTGATATTAGCAGTTACACATATGCTACTGTACTGTCAATCAGGTGATCAATTAAGGTCTGTCTTGTTGTTTTAACTGCTGTCTGAAGGCTATCAGGATGCCTGTATTACTTAAAGGTGAGTGTAGCTAATCTGTGTTTTCGCTGATTGTCATGTCCTTAAATTCAATTTTCTCAATTACGAGTCGATTTATGCACACAAAAATACTAGTTTCTGCATTTTAAGCTCGTCTGTTTTTTAACGAAAAAAGTCAGGAAAGCTTGGCTCCTGCTACGTCATAACAAAACTTTGGCCTTACCAATCATCGTTTCAAATGAAACTTGTTACACCTGTTCCTAAGAACAATACGCATGTCTATATGGAGTAACATAACTCTAGCTTTAATTACTATTCAGATACCCTTAGAAAGAAACAGATCAGTGTTAGCGTTCAGGTGTGATACAAGTCTTTTTTCTCGTCAATGTTTCAATGTTTTCACTCTCTATCATTTCAGATTGTCTCGTACGTTTTGATAAGAAACGTACCAGGATGGATAAGAACTCGTTACAGCTCCTTTTTTGCATGGTTTGGTAGAATTTCATTAGAAGTAAGAATTGTTTCTCTTCCTTAAAAAGGGCTATTATTTTCATGTCATATTGATTGATCAAAATACATAGCCACCAATACCTTAGGTAGACTTAAGAAAATTATCTCTTCTGAAAAAAGTTCAATTATAAAATACTTTCACATGAAATTATCTCGGCTGATCTGTCTGTTTCCTTATAAACCCGTTTCCACATATAGCAAATCTGCAGCAGCAGACAACTTTGAAAGCATCTAGGCAAAATGATGGAAAATCTCTATAAGTGAAAATTAGAAAATTAAAAAGAGCTGAAAACATTGTTGCAAAAGGAGAAATTGCTCATTTTGAGCAAATTCTTCTTTTGTCACAATATTTTAAAAAAGCGTCTGTAAAGGGTAAATGGCTAAGCACAGAGTAGATTTATTTTGACTTATGGATGAGCTGCAATACTTGCCCTCTTAGGCGATTTGCTTCACAATATTTTCAAAATATGTTCGCAGCAAAGGCATCATATTTAATCTTTTAAAAGAGATATTCCACTGAAATTTTTAACTTTTCCTTTGTTACCGGAGGTTTTTCAATTTTAAATTATCTAAAATATGCCTTTAAATTGTGGTGTTTATTTAAGACATTTTCTTTGAAACATACTATGTAGGGGTGTAATGGTTTATTGTTTATTTAAGGAATGGAGAGCTTTTTTTCGTTTTCATTGGGTATGAAAAAATAAACCTGATCACTCACTATGAAATCGCAAAGCGTTTTCATAGAATGTGTGATCAGGTGTTTTTTTTCATACCCCCATGAAAACGAAAAAAAAGCTCTCCATTCCTTATATTTTAGCATTAATATGGCTATTACAGTGAGTTATAAAACATAATAGTATTTAACAACTTTATTTTCCATAATATAGCACGTCAAACAATAGTACTATTTTGTATAGGTGTTCAATTTGGTGCAAATGTTAGAACGTTATGACGTCAAACCGCTGACGTGACATCACTTACTTAGTATTCGGTCACTTTTACCAAGAATCCAAGGTTAATTTTGTTATGAGGTTATGGACAAAATATTTCAGCCAATCACAGACAAGCAAAAGTGATGAATACAAAAAAAAAATATGATATCAATACATTCATTTTGAAGCTATACCTAAGTGACTGTGGAATGTGGACAATGGGTGAGAACAGCCTTCTGCCTTACATGTATACATTGTGACTGTGATCATTCTTTTTCCTTAATACTATACTTGTATATATTGTGACCTTTCCTATCCTTAATACTATACTTGTATATAGTGTGACCATTCCTTTCCTTAATACTATACTTGTATATAGTGTGACCATTCCTTTCCTTAATACTATACTTGTATGTATTGTGACCATTCCTTTCCTTAATACTATACTTGTATGTATTGTGACAATTCCTTTCCTTAATACTATACGTGTATATAGTGTGACCATTCCTTTCCTTAATACTATAGTTGTATGTAGTGTGTCCATTTCATTCTTTAATACTTACTTGTATATAGTGTTACCATTCCTGTCCTTAATACTATACTTGTATATATAGTGACCATTCCTTTTCTTTCCTTAATACTATATTTGTACATATTATTATTATATTTTTCGATGATACTATGAATATATATATTGTTACCAGTCATTTAAATAATACTATACATGCATAAATTGTTACTACTCATTTCGATAATACTACACTTGTATATATTGTTTATCAGTCATTTCGATAACGCTATACTTGTATATATTGTTACTATTTAGGTTAATAAAACTATACTTGTATATAGTGTTACCATTCATTTCGATAATACTATACTTGTATATATTGGTAACATTCATTTCGATATACTATGAATGTATGTATTGTTACCATTCATTTCGATAAATCTATACTTGCATATAGTGTTACCATTCATTTCGATAAATCTATACTTGCATATAGTGTTAACATACATTTCGATAATACTATACTTGTATATTGTGACCATACATTTCGATAATACTGTACTTGTTTATAGTGTTACCATTCATTTCGATAATACTATACTTGTATATAGTGTTAACATACATTTCGATAATACTATACTTGTATATATTGTTACCATAAGTTTCGATAATGCTATACTTGTATATATTTTTACCATTCATTTCCAAAATATGTGCATGTATGTATATTGTTACCATTCATTTCGCTAATAATATACATTTATATATTATTATTTACCTTAATCCGTGTGTAGGGTTGGAAGTTCTTAAATTTGGAAGAAAACGAGCATGTAACTTCAGGTGATGAGCTTTTCACCAAATCCAATGTGACGATTATGGTTTATACAATAGGATAGATACGAGAGATATGAGAAAGTTGGCAAGAGTGTATACAAGTGAATATGGCGTAATATGTGAGTGAATGCATGATGATGCATCCTTAATTCATCAAAATGTCAGAACAATTACTACTGTTTACTATAACGTACATCAGTTTGGAGAAAACATGATTAACCCTTTGCACAATGAACATATCAGCAGCAGAAGATGAACAATGAAAAATGTCTGTGAATGGAAGTGAATTTACTAAATACATTTTAAAAGATGGTAGCATCATGGGCAATTTCTCCTTTTATCATAATGTTATCAACGGTGTCATGATGTAGATGCGTCAAAATGCGTCTACATGTTGCAGAAAGTTAAGAAATTAATATATTGAACATAAACCGTTCTTGATTATGTTTTCAGCAAACACTATAATATACACGATTCTGTCTTCGGGGGGATCTCGAATTATATTTATAATATATATGCTCTATGATATGTTTTAGGCAAATAACATGACAACTGATCTTTTGGACTTTGAGACCGGTGAATATCAAGATCAGCAGGCATATTACCACAGTCTGTTCATGATTTATAATCTTTATCATCGTGTTGCTAGGTTCAAAAGGAAACATCTCTTCAATATAGGGAAGTACAACTGTCTAGTCCATTTATGTAAAACACGCGGAAGATCATTTTTGGGATAGGGGCGTTTCGGGTCGTTTCGCCACTATCCCATTGCTAGCCTGCTTTCGAAAAGTCAAATTAATGTTGTAACCACAGTCCACTATTTAATAAGTACGCGACAATCGAGTTTTAATTGGTTATTATTTGCCTTTTCACTGTAAAATTATTGATAGGAGTTGAAACCATTGTGGCAAAAGTGGAAATTGCCTACGATAAGCAATTTCTCGTTGTGTTACAATGTTTTCGATTGTCGTCTGCTGCACATGCGTCTGTAAGCGGAAAATGGTTACATCCTCCCCATGGAAGCGGAACCCTTTCCTTGATATTGAACATATTGTTGAAAATGGAGCTATTGCTGACAATGAACAATTCCTCATTTTCACACAATGCTTTCAAACATGTTTCAAATTAATTATTTTCATATTTGAACTATGGACATTTTTTACTCGACACATTTTGAATAACATGCTAGAGATGAATGATAACGAGCAATTTTGCCTTGCATCAAGGGGAAAAGCATTGTTGAGACCTTTGTGGAAATTAGAGGAAATGGGTCACGATAAACAAGTCTGCAGGCGCCTGCTGCACATGCGTCAACAAGCGACTGTAAGTGGAAAGCGTTGAACCGTTTCCGTTATAGCTACTTGTTACATACAAATGTTGAAAGTGTAATTGCAAACGCAGCAATTGCTGACAATAAGCAATTCCTCCTTTCCAAACAATGCTTTGAAACATGATTTTTTGTATAACCTAGATAGCAAACACATTTGTTTACAGTTATTATTATAACCTTTGCCCATTTTGGACACATTTGACTCACCTTAACAGATGAATGTTATTTAATCAGCAAGTTTGTCTTTTTCAATAATGTTTTCATCACTATTCAAAACAGGAAATAGAAATTAAATCTAAACATTAGAGATAGGTTAATTTCAACATAGCATGGCTGGTTGAGTACGTAGCATTGCTGGTTGAGTATTACGTAGCATGGCTGGTTGAGTATAACATAGCATGGCTTGGTGAGTATTACGTAGCATGGCTGGTTGAGTAAAACGAAGGTTAATTGGTTGAGTATAACGTTACATGGTTGGTTGAGGATTATGTTACATGGTTAGTAGAGTATAACGTTGCATGGATGGTTTAGTACAACGTTTCCTGGTTGGTTGAATATAACGTTGCATGGCTGGTGGAGGATTACGTAGCAATGCTGGTTGAGGATTACGTAGCATGGCTAGGTAAGTATTATGATGCATGGCTGGTTGAGTATAACGTCGCATGGCTGGTTTAGTATAACGTTTCATGGTTGGTTGAATATAATGTTGCATGGCTGGTTGGGGATTACGTAGCAATGCTAGTTGAGGATTACGTAGCAATGCTGGTTGAGGATTACGTAGCAATGCTGGTTGAGGATTACGTAGCATGGCTAGGCAAGTATTATGTTGCATGGCTGGTTGAATATAAGGTAGCATGATTGATTGAATATAACGTAGCATGGTTGGTTGAGTGTAACGTTTCATAGCTGGTTTAGTATTACGCAGAATGGCTGGTTGAATAGTATGGTGCATGGCTTATCGAGAATTACGAAGCATATATGGTTGAGTATAACGTAGCATGGCTGGTTGAGTATAACGTAGCATGACTGGTTGGGTATAACGTATCATGGCTTGTTGAGTATAACGTAGTATGGCTGGTTGAGTATAACCTAGCATGGTTAGTCGAGTATTACGTAGCATGACTGTTTGAGTAAAACGAATTAGGGCTAGTTGGGGTATAACGTAGCATGTTCTGTTTAGTAGTACGTGGCTGGTTGGGTATAACGTAGCATGGCTGGTTGAGTATAACGTTTCATGGATGGTTGAGTATAACGTAGCATGGCTGGTTGAGTAAAACGTTGCATGGCTGATTGAGTAGAACGTAGTATGGCTGGTTGAGTATAATGTAGCATGGCTGGTTGAATATTAAGTAGCATGTCTTGTTAAGTATAACGTTGCATGGCTGGTTGAAAATAACGTTGCAGTGTTGGTTGAATATTACGTAGTATGGTTGGTTGAGTATAACGCTGCATGGCTGGTTGAGTATAACTTTGCAATACTGGTTGAGTATAACGTGGCACTGCTGGTTGAAAATTACGTCGCATGGCTGGTTGAGTATTACGTAGCATGGTTTGTTGAATAGTATGATGCATGGCTTATTGAGAATTACGAAGCATGACTGGTTGAGTATAACGTAGCATGACATGTTGGGTATAACGTAGCATGACTGGTTGAGTATAATGTAGCATGACATGTTGGGTATAACGTAGCATGGCTGGTTGAGTATAACGTAGCATGGCTTGTTGAGTATAACGTAGCATGGCTGGTTGAGTAAAACGTAGCATGATTGGTTTAGTATAACGTAGCATGATTGGTTGAGTATAATGTAGCATGACTGGTTGAGTATAACGTAGCATGGCTTGTTGAGTATAACGTAGCATGATTGGTTGAGTATAACGTAGCATGGCTTGTTGAGTATAACGTAGCATGACTGGTTGAGTATACCGTAGCATGATTGGTTGAGTATAACGTAGCATGATTGGTTGAGTATAACGTAGCATGACTGGTTGAGTATAACGTAGCATGCCTTGTTGAGTATAACGTAGCATGATTGGTTGAGAATAATGTATTATGACTGGTTGAGTATATCGTAGCATTTTCTGTTTAGTATTACGTAGCATGGCTGGTTGAGTATATTGTAGCATGGCTGGTTGAGTATAACATTACATTGATGGTTGAGTATAAGTTGCATGGTTTGTTGAGTATTACGTAGTATGGTTGGTTGAGTATAACGCTGCATGGCTGGTTGGGTATAACGTTTGCAATACTGGTTGAGTATAACGTGGCACTGCTGGTTGAAAATAACGTCGCATGGCTAGTTGAGTATTACGTAGCATTGTTGGTTGAGTATAACGTTGCATGGTTAGTTGAGTATAACGTTGCATGGCTGATTGAGTATAATACTGCATGGCTGGTTGAGTATAATGATGCATGGCTGGTTGAGCATAACGATGCATGGCTGGTTGAGCATAACGATGCATGGCTGGTTGAGTATAACGTATCATGGCTGGTTGAGTATAACGTAGCATGGCTGGTTGAGTATTATGTTGCATGGCTGGTTGAGTATAACGTTGGATGGCTGGTTGAGTATAACGTTGAATGGCTGGCTGAGTATAACGTAGCATGGCTGGTTGAGGATTACATAACATGGTTGGTTGAGTATAACGTTGCGTGGCTGGTTGAGGATTACGTATCATGGCTGGCTGAATATAACATAGCATGGTTGGTTGAGCATAACGCAGCATGGTTGGTTGAGAATAAGGTAGCCAGGTTGGTTTAGTATAACGTAGCATGACTGTTTGAGTATTTCAAAGCATGTGTGGTTGAGTATAGCGTAGCAATCCTGGTTGAGTATAACGTAGCAAGCCTGGTTGAGTATAACGTAGCATGGTTGGTTTAGTTAAACGTAGTCTGGCTGGTTGAGTAGAACGTAGCATGGCTGGTTGAGTATAACATAGGATGGTTGGTTGAGTATTACGCAGCATGGCTGGTTGAGTATTACAACGTATATGTGGTTAAGTATAACGTAGCATTGCTGGTTGAGTATAATGTAGTATGGTTGGTTGAGTATTACGTTACATGGCTGGTCGAGTATAACGTAGTATGGCTGGTTGAGTATAACGTTACAGGGTTGGTTGAGAATAGCATATCATGGTTGGTTTAGTATTACGTAGCATGGCTGGTTGAGTAAAACGTTGCATGGTTGGTTGAGTATAACGTTGCATGTATGGTTGAGTATAACGCAGCATGGCTGGTTGAATATTAAGTAGCATGTCTTGTTAAGTATAACGTTGCATAGCTGGCTGAAAATAACGTTGCATCGTTGCTTGAGTATTACGTAGTATGGTTGGTTGAGTATAACGCTGCATTTCTGGTTGGGTATAACGTTGCAATACTGGTTGAGTATAATGTGGCACTGCTGGTTGAAAATAACGTCGCATGGCTAGTTGAGTATTACGTAGCATGGTTGGTTGAGTATAACGTTGCATGGTTGGTTGAGTATAACGTTGCATGGCAGATTGAGTATAGCACTGCAAGGCTGGTTGAGTATAATGATGCATGGCTGGTTGAGCATAACGATGCATGGCTGGTTGAGTATAACGTATCATGGCTGGTTGAGTATAACGTAGCATGGCTGGTTGAGTATTATGTTGCATGGCTGGTTGAGTATAACGCTGGATAGCTGGTTGAGTATAACGTTGAATGGCTGGTTGAGTATAACGATGCATGGCTGGTTGAGTTTAACGTTGCATGGCTGGTTGAATATAAAGTTGCGTGGCTGATTAAGCATTACGTGGCATTGTTGGCTGAGTATAACGTTGCACGGCTTGTCCAGTATAACGTTGCATGACTGGTTGAGTATAAATTAGCATGGCTGGTTGAGTATAACGTAGCATGGCTGGTTGAGTATAACGTTGCATGGCTGGTTGAAGATTACGTAGCATTGCTGGTTAAATATTATGTAGCATCGATTGATAGGTAGTACGTAGCATGGCTGGTTGAGGATTACGTATCATGGTTGGTTGAGTATAACGTTACATGATTGGTTGAGTATAACATATCATGGTTAGTTGAGTATAACGTAGCATGGATGGTCTAGTATTACGTAACATGGCTGGTTGAGTATTACGTAACATGCCTGGTTGACGATTACGTAGCAATGCTGGTTAAATATTACGTCGCATCGCTTGATAAGTATTACGTAGCATGGCTGGTTGATGATTACGTAGCATGGTTGGTTGAGTATAACGTAGCATGGCTTGTTGAGTATAACGTAGCATGGCTGGTTGAGTATAACGGTGCATGGTTGGTTGAGTTTAACGTAGTCTGGCTGGTTAAGTAGAACGTAGCATGGCTGGTTGAATATAACGTAGGGTGGTTGCTTGAGAATTACGCAGCATGACTGATTGGGTATTACGTAGCATGACTGGTTGAGTATTACAACTTAGGTGTGGTTGAGTATAACGTTGCATTGCTGGTTGAGTATAACGTAGCATGGCTGGTTGAGTAATAACGTAGCTTGTGTTGTTGAGTATAACGTAAAATGGCAGGTTGAGTACAACGTTACAGGGTTGGTTGAGTATAACATAGCATGGTTGGCCGAGTATAACGTAGCATGGATGGTTGAGTATAACGTAGCATGGCTGGTTGAGTATAACGTTGCATGGCTAGTTGAGTATTACGTAACATGGCTGGTTGAAGATTACGCAGCATTGCTGGTTAAATATTACGTAGCATCGCTTGATATGTATTACGTAGCATGACTGTTTGAGGATTACGTAGCATGACTGGTTGAGTATTACAACGTATGTGTGGTTGAGTATAACGTATACTTGCTGGTTGAGTATAACGTAGTATGGTTGGTTGAGTATAACGTAACATGGCTGGTTGAGTATAACGTAGCATGGCTGGTTGAATATAACGGTGCATGGCTGGTTGATGATTACGTACCATAGCTAGCTGAGTATAACGTAGCTTGGTTGGTTGAGAATAACGAAGCATGCTTGGTTGAGTATAACGTAGCCAGGTTGTTTTAGTATAACGTAGCATGACTGGTTGAGTATTACAAAGCATGTGTGGTTGAGTATAACGTAGCACGCCTGGTTGAGTATAATGTAGCAAGCTTAGTTGAGTATAACGTAGTATGGCTGGTTGAGTATAACGTAGCATTGTTGGTTGAATATAACGTAGCATAGTTCGTTTAGTATTATGTACCATGGCTGGTTGAGTATTACGTAACATGGTTGGTTGAAGATGAAGATACGTAGCATTGTTGGTTAAATATTACGTAGCATCGAATGATAAGTATTACGTAGCATAACTGGTTGAGGATTACGTAGCATGGCTGGTTGAGTATAACGTAGCATGATTGGTTGAGAATAACGTAGCATGGTTGGTTGAGTATAACGTATCTAGGTTGGTTTAGTATAACGTATAACGTAGCATGACTGGTTGAGTATTACAAAGCATGTGTGGTTGGGTATAACGTACCAAGTCTTGTTGAGTATAACGTAGTATGGCTGGTTGAGTATAACGTAGCATGGTTGTTTGAGTTTAACGTATTACGGCTGGTTGAGTAGAACGTAGCATGGCTGGTTGAGTATAATGTAGGATGGTTGCTTGAGTATTACACAGCATGACTGGTTGAGTGTTACGTAGCATGACTGGTTGAGTATTACAACGTATGTGTTGTTGAGTATAACGTAGCATTGCTGGTTGAGTATAATGTAGGATGGTTGGTTGAGTATTACGCAGCATGACTGTTTGAGGATTACGTAGCATGACTGGTTGAGTATTACAACGTATGTGTGGTTGAGTGTAACGTAGCATTGCTGGTTGAGTATTACGTAGTATGGTTAGTTGAGTATAACGTTGCATGGCTGGTTGAGTATAACGTAGCATGGCTGGTTGAGTATAACGTAGCATAGCTGGTTGAATATAACGTAGCATGTGTGGTTGAATATAACGTAGTATGGCTGGATGAATTAATATAACGTAGCATATGTGGTTGAGAATAACGTCGTATGGCTGGTTGAGTATAACATTGCATGGTTGGTTTAGTATTATGTAGCATGGCTGGTTGAGTATAACGTAGCATGGATGTTTGAGTATAACGTTGCATGGTTGGTTGAGAATAACGAAGCATGGCTGGTTGAATATAACGTTGCATTGTTGGTTGAGTATAACGTAGCATGGTTGGTTTAGTATTATGTAGTATGGCTGGTTGAGTATAACGTTGCATGGCTGGTTGAGTATAACGTAGCATGGTTGGTTTAGTATTACGCTGCATGGCTGGTTGAGTATTACGTAGCATGTTGTTGAGTATAACGTTGCATGGCTTGTTGAGTATAATGCAGCATGCATGACTGGTTTAGTATAACGTTGAATGGCTGGTTGAGTATAACGTAGCATGTCTGGTTGATTAAAACGTAGCATGGCTGGTTGAACGTTGCATAGCTGGTTCAGTATAACGTAGCATGGTTTGTTGAGTATTACGTAGCACGTGTGGTTGAGTATAACGAAGCATGGCTGGTTGAGTATTACGTAGCATGGCTGGTTGAGTATAACGTTGCATGGTTGGTTGAGTATAACGTTGCATGGCTGGTTGAGTATAACGTAGCATGACTGGTTGAGTATAACGTAGCATGGCTGGTTGAATATAACGTAGCATGTGTTGTTGAATATAACGTAGTTTGGTTGGTTTATTATTACGCTGCATGGCTGGTTGAGTATTACGTAGCCTGTTGTTGAGTATAACGTTGCATGGCTTGTTGAGTATAATGCAGCATAACTGGTTGAGTATAACGTAGAATGGCTGGTTGAGTATAACGTCGCATAGCTGGTTGATTAAAACGTAGCATGGCTGGTTGAGTATAACGTAGCATGGCTGGTTGAGTATAACGTTGCATGGCTGGTTGAGTATAACGTTGCATGGCTGGTTGAGTATAACGTCGCATGTCTGGTTGATTAAAACGTCGCATGGCTGGTTGATTAAAACGTAGCATGGCTGGTTGAGTATAACGTTGCATGGCTGGTTGAGTATAACGTTGCATGGCTGGTTGAGTATTACGTTGCATGGCTGGTTGAGTATAACGTTGCATGGCTGGTTGAGTATAACGTAGCATGGTTTGTTGAGTATTACGTAGCATGTGTGGTTGAGTATACGAAGCATGGCTGGTTGAGTATAACGTAGCATGGCTGGTTGAGTATAACGTAGTATGGCTGGTTGAGTATAACGTAGCTTGGCTGGTTGAGTATTACGTATCATGACTGTTTGAGTATAACGTTGCATGGCTGGTTGAGTATAACGTTGCATGGCTTGTTGAGTATAACGTAGCATGGCTGGTTGAGTATAACGTTGCTTGGCTGGTTGATCATAACGTTGCATGGCTGGTTGAGTATAACG
>JAUELF010252188.1:0-11824 GCA_031471495.1 Clinocardium nuttallii
AGTTATATCATCACTAGTGATGATATAAAAAAGTCATATCGTCACTAGTGACGATATAACTTTTTTTGTGTGATACTCAAATTACGTCATTCATAGTTCAATGTAAATTTATGACAGTTATGTAATAAAAGGTGACATTTGTCTTTAGCCACAAATGATCAACCCTTTCCAACACATACCAAATCAGCAGCAGATTACTATGAAAGCATGTAAGCAAATATGGATTTTTTTTGTAAACAAAGGTAAAGTTACTGAATAGATTAACCCTTTCCCTCAAATAGACGCTTTCTGATGCCTCTGCAGCATACAGCTTTTTGATGCCTCTGCAGCATACAGCTTTTTGAAAGCATAGTGACAAAAGGAGAAATTGCACAAAACATGCAATTTCTCCTTTTGACACGATGTTTTCCACTTTTTGTCATAGGGTTATCCATTCAATTATAGAGGTATTCCATGTTTTGACAAAATATGTTCAAAGTCGTCTGCTGCAGAATTGTTGTATGAGGGAAAGGGTTAAGTTGAAATCATTATGGCACAAGGAATGCGTCTGCAAGTGTGAAGGGGCAAACTAAATGATGTTTGTACTTACGTATAATTAGGATGCCACGAGGAACCAAACAAGTTGACGGATTTAGAAAACATATCATTGTAGATCAGTCCAGTATAAAGGGAAAACAAACCCATCATCGTTATGATGTATCGTCCTCCAAACATCGTGTTCCATATCTGAAAAGGTTAGAATAAATTTAGTCACAAGTTAGAAAACAAATTGTCAGCATATTTCTGCATATGATATTTTAAGGTTTTCCCAATTTGAAGAATCTTGGAAAAAAGATGAACGTGCTTTTGTTGGTGATTTATGAAGCTTTCAACAATTTTTCAATTATATCATGACATTTCCGTGTTAACCCTTTCCCTCATATAGACGTTTTCTGACGCCTCTGCAGCAGACGGTTTTTTGAAAACAAAGTGATAAAAGAAGAAATTGCATAAAATGTGCAATTTCGCCTTTTGCCACAATGTTTTTCTACTTTTAGTCATAGGTTATGATAGGTTGTTGCATGAGGGAAAGGGTTAAACAAATTTTAGCAAGCAGTACCTTCGAGATAGCCCAGAAATACAAACCAACAACACTGCTACTTTATTCTTGCACACAATTTTCAGGGAGCATCAAATTATTACATTCAGAAAATTTGAAAATTTAAAACATTGTCAGAAAAGAAGATATTTAACAGCTCACTTATCCAACAATGTCTTCAAAAGTTGAGTTTAACCCATTCCAGAATACCTCTGCAGCAGCAGATGACATTTGAAAACATTGTGGCAAACAAAGAAATTGCTTATGATGAGCAAATTCACTTTCAGCCCCAATGTTATCAACTTTATTCAATAATTTATAGAGAGTGAATGTTTTGAAAGTCTTCTGCTGCAGATTTGTTGTATGTGAGAAAGGATTAACTGGGAAATAGCGTTGAAACTTGTTTGTACTACAAGGGTAATGGTTATAAAGCCATCTGTATCAATAGTAAATCACTGACCTCATTATCTGATTTTGCAGCTATGAGCTTCTTCTCGGATAGCACCATCCATAGACCGAACAAAAACATGATAAATCCATGGCCGGTGTCTCCAAACATCACAGCAAACAGGAACGGGAATGATATAATCGTGTATGGAGCTAGAAACATAAGAGATTTAGTTGAAAACATTGTGGTTAACCCTTTTCCTCATATAGACGCTTTCTGACGCCTCTGCAGCAGACAGCTTTTTGAAAACATAGGTCATCAATTCAGTTGAAGAGATTTTCCATGTTTTGACAAAATATGTTTAAAGTTGTCTGCTGCAGAATTGTTGTATGAGGGAAAGGGTTAATTAAAGGAGAAAGTACAGAAAAACTACAAATTGCAATCTATGAGGAAGAGAACCGATTTTATCCTTTTTCCACATACAACAAATCAGCATAAGACGACATATAGGCAGAAATATGGAAAATCTCCATGAACAAAAGCATAATTTTTTAATACAGTTGAAAACATTGTGACAAAAGTAGAAATTGCTCATCATGAGCAATATCTGCTTTTGTCATAATGTTTTTAATAGTCATCTGCTGCAGAGGCACCAGAAAACATCTGTATGTGGAAAAGGGCTAAAATCGCACTAATATATTGATAAAAACAAACAAAGTAAATAGTCATAGAAGTTTTCATGAGGTTTCTGACAAAGACTGAAGAGTTAGATCAACCCTTGCCACATGCAGTAAGCACCTTTTAAAAACATTGTGGCAAAAAGAAATTCAATAGTCTTGGGTCATAGAGTTCTTCTGAGTGCTTGTTTAGATGCTTTTAACTCTTTCCTACATACAGAACATCTTCAGCAAACAAATGAAAAAGTCTGGTAAATCTCTATAAACTAAAGGACAGCTCTTTTTTAATAGAGTAGTTTACATTGAGGTAAAATGAATGTATATTGTTTTATGGGGTATCGACAGCTAAGGTCATTTAGCGCGCAATTAAATTTAATTATTCATGATCCCTGGGTAAACAAACCAGTACTAGGCTAGAAAATGTGCCTTGCTCAAGGGCTTTCCACCATGACCGAATTGCCGCGACTGGGGATCTAACCAGGGACACCCTGGTTCGAAATCCCCGACGCTAACCACTACATTGAGGTAAAGGAAAAATTGCTGATTATGAGCAATTTCTTTATTTCCGCCAATATTTCATAAGTTTTCTGCTGCAGATGGATCTGTAAGAGGGTAAGGGTAAAAGAGGTTTGCAGACGCTCATTTGTAAGTGGGAAAGGGTTGCAAACATTGATTACCTGGGTTAACCTCTCTGTACGTTGCCACTCCATAGGCGTTGACAATACTCTGGAAAACCTTGGTGAATACATTAGTCATGAAGTAGGTGGGTGGGGTATCCTTTGTCGTCATTCGGTGCAAAATATTGGGAACACTGCTGCCACTTAACTCCTGTCAATTTAAGAATAGTGTTTAATTTGTTGTGTTAACTGTTTACTGTTACAGATCTTTTCATAACTCTATAGCAGTAGACTTATTATTTTGAAAAAAGAACAAATTGCTCATGTAGACTTATTCTCTCCCCTTCTCTCAATGATTACTACTCTTTATCAAATAGCATTTATTTAGAAATGTTTAAAATAAGCATACCAGCTTTATTTTCTTGTTAACTAAGTTTCAGCTTATATTAATCCAGCCTTGGTGTCTGCTTCCTGGAGACTTAACCTGTAATCATGCCGTTTGTGTGGAAAAAAATCAAAGGTCAGAACCTGCTCAATACAGGACTCAAACCCGTGACCTTTGGTATCAGAGGCCGACTCTCTACCTCTGTCTTCTTGTTTACTTGATTTGATCTGTTTTTATAAACAGTTGTCTGCTACAAAAACAACTAGAGAAAGTAAATGTAACATTTTCAAATAAAAGAAAGGGCTGACACTTAATGGTGTAATGTAAAGAATGGTTGTTTTGTTCTAGTGTGAGAACTTGTAATAATATCACTGGAATTAGTTACAATTCATACTTTAACATACATTGATTGATTGATAGATTGATTGATTGGGTTTCAACAATTCTTCAGTCTTATTACCACAGCCAGTTCACCTACCTATGTGTTTCCTGGCTTTCTCACACCTGTCTTTCCAAGCAACTGGCTACATTTCTACATAAACTTTGCCCATTAGTGGACATTGCATCAAGAAATATTATATTATTAGTCAAAATTGTTCCCTATTTAAAATCACTTAATTTTCATTTTGTGAAAATATGCCTACAGTCACATTTGTTAACAAAATATTGGCAGACAATTTAGTCCTTTCCCACTTGTAGACACCCTTTGACGTATCCCAAGCAGACCCATTGTGGCAACAGAAATAAGAGGCCCAAGAGGGCCAGTATTGATCAACTGCCATTAGGCAAACAATTTATCTCCCCGCCCCCTGGTGGCCATGTTTTTGACCAATTAACATGGCTTGAAAGAATCTGATAGTGGGTCACTCTGGGAACTTTTCTACAAAATTATTTGAAAATCAGCCCAAAACATTCGGAGAAGAAGTTTTCACTATAGCCATAAAAGGCAAAATAGCCCTGCCCCCTGGCGACATGGTTTTCGAGCAAGCAACATGGCTTGAAGGAATCTGATAGAGTCATCCTAGGAACATTTCTACAAACTTATTTGAAAATCGGCCTGACATTTTTGGAGGAGATGATTATTTTAACACTATAGCCATATAAGGCAAAATAGCTCCGGCCTCTAGCGGCCATGTTTTTCAACCAATCAACATGGCTTGAAGGAATCTGTTAGAGGGTCACCATGTTTTTCGCCCAATCAACATGGCTTAAAGGAATCTGTTAGAGGGCCATGTTTTTCGACCAATCAACATGGCTTGAAGGAATCTGTTAGATGGTACATTTCTACAAAATTATTTGAAAATTGGCAAAATACTTACGGAGAAGAAGAATTTTTAAGTTTTTACTATAGCCATATAAAGCAAAATAGCCCCCACCCCCTGGCGGCCATGTTCTTAAATCAAACAACTTGGCTTGAATGAATATGATAGAAAGTCACCCAAGGAACATATCTACAAAATAATTTGAAAATCGGAGAAGATTTTTTAAGTTTTCACTTTTTTTTCTTCTTTCGATTGCCATGGAAACCAGAATTTTGCAAGGATCCAACAAATTTGAAGGGATTATGTACACTTGTGTTACCGTTTGACAAATGTACCGCCCATATGCTTTACATGAATTTTCATCCAAATTTGCCAAGTGGTTAGGGAGAAGAAGTCGTTTGAAGCAAAAAGTTTCATATGCATGTATGTACACACGCATGACAGACAATTTGCCATGACAAAAGCGCCATTGGAGCTAAAAATTGCTAATAATTACAGTTTTATCTAAATGATAGTTTCAGGTTTTCGCTGCTAAGAATAGTTGTTTTTAATTGGTTTGTGTTTAATCCCTTCCCACATAGAGTAGCTTTCTGATTCAATTGCAGGACATTTGAAAAAATTGTGGCAAAAGGAGAGTTGCTCAAATTGTTTTCTACTCTGTTTAATATTTTTACTTTCAATTTAGTGATTTTGTAAAGATTTTTTCATAGTCATGTGCTTCAGATTTGTTGTATGTGGTAAAGGCTTAAAACCCTTTTCAACTGAATTTCAATTACATCATGGCGGGCTCACAAAACGTGTGATTCCTAACTTTGTCCTTCCAGTACTTCACACAACCTTTTTCCCAGGCAACTGGCTACCCCCCAACATAGACTATTTAGCTCATTGATGGAAGACGAATGAAGCATTCAGAATGAATTTTCTCAATTAATTGGAAAGAATAAAGAGCCAAGACAGGTTTCAAATTGACATCCTCTTGTGTCAGAGCTCTTGATAAAGGGCGTTTTGAATATTTCAAAATCCTTATTTGACCCTATAACCATTTGTTTTGATATGTTACTAAAATAAAATGTCCCCCCATCAATTTGGTTGGATAATTAGAGAGATTCTTAACAGAAGGTGTGTATACTCCTCCTTATCTAAATTGATTAATTGATTGGTGTTCAACACCATTTTCAACAATTTTTCAGTCATATCACAGCAGCCAGTTCACCTACTCATGTGTTTCCTGGGTTTATCACACAAGTACTCAACATAACAGCCTATCCAAGCAACTGGCTGCTTTTCCACATAAAACTGTCATCCTTATCTAGACCTCCGAGATAACTTAACTGGGAAATAGCGTCAAAACTTGTGTGTTCTACAAGGGAAATGGTCATAAAGCCATATGAGGGAAAGGGTTAAAATAAAAAGTTATACCTGGCCATGCTGTAGAGCATCTTTCACTTGATTCAGTGCCTTGACAGGGGCCCAGCATTCAGCAATCAAGTTGTTTCGAGAGAAGTCAAAGTTACACATATTTAGAGTATTGTAGATGGCCTTGATTTTCTTCACCTTGATGATCCAGTTGTGGATCTCTTTCTGAGAGTTGAGAAGGACTCTGTGACGATGATCCATGGTCTGCTTCAGAACCTTTGTTCACAGAAATTAATGAGAAATAAGTGAGATTGATTGCCCACAACATAGGCTTTGGTTGATTAATAAGAGAGACATCGTGGGGAAAAGAGCTGTAAACAACTTCCTATAGGGACCTCTGCAGTAATACCGTTTATATATTTGCCTTGATGAATTCAATATGATCCGTTCCAGATTTTTTGGATGTAGGGATATGACGAACATACTTTTCTGTATGTATATTGCATCTAATTACAATGCATAAAAGGTTGTCTTAAATTGACCCGAAACATTTAAATATTCTTTGCCATCAGAACACTCAGCAATCAGCGCTTGTTATTTTCATGGTTTATCTCCCTTCCTGATACCTTTTTGTAGATAACAATTTGATTAGCTAAAGTAAAGGTCAATCCGAGACAACCTGTCACATACAGTCATCAGATCTATACATGTGTTTGATACTGCAACTTAATTACGGTCTGGTTTTAATGAGATTGATATACAGAGCTCTAGACGAAATTGGATACTTGTATATTGTGCGCTTTAATCATTTTAAGAAGCTGCAGAGCTCTAGATGAGGAGCATTTTGCTTGTTCTCAAATCTTTATTTGACCCTCTATCCCTATGTTGTGGAAGCTCAAAAGAATAGTCTAAGTGAGACGATTCTATTGAAAACCCACAACATAGGGTTTGCTTTGAAAATAAGAGAGAAATTGTGGGAAACTGAGCTGAATGCCCCTCCTTATCTGGACCTCTTGATATATAACCTACAATGTTTAAGTCATCCAGTCTTGTTGTTACTCCATTCAACATATCATGTCTTTCCTTGGCTGTTTCTGGACATGGGTACAGTGTTGCTTTAAATCTAAAAATAGACACAAATTCAAACTTTCAAAGATACAGACTACTTTTGAAACATGCAGCAGTTAACTTGTGAAAACATTGAGGAAAAAAGAAATTGCTTATCAAATCCCCTCTTGCCACAATGTTTACAACTCTATTTAATAATTACACATTCATTTTGAGTGATTGACTATATCTTTGTAAAGATGTTTTTAAAATTGTCTACTGCAAATTTGTTGTATGTGGGTGAAAAAGGGTCAATAGAACTTGAGTTTTATAGTGTCTGCAAAGTAGACGCCTCTTAGAATATATGATCTGGTAGTTGGTAGAGCCATTGTCTCAAAAGGAACTAGAAATATCATTGAAGGTGATGAATACCCCCCCAGCTGGTGCCTGACAATATACATATGTACGAGAAATTCAAGGGGCCATAACTCATTTAAAAATAATTCCGTTGCAACACGATCACAATATGCACAACTAGGCTTGGTATCAATCATTCTTGTGAAGTTATATTAAATTCTGATGAAGGGTTGCTGAGAAATAGTGTTCACAAGAAATATATGAGAAATTCAAGGGGCCATAACTCATTTAAAAATAATTCCAGTGCAACACGCTCACAATATGCACAACTTGGCTTAGTATCAATCATTCTTGTGAAGTTATATTAAATTCTGATGAAGGGTTGCTGAGAAAAAGTGTTCACAAGAAATGTTCAGACCAACGGACCGACAGACAAACCAACAAACCGACCAACAAACCAACCGTCAAGCGTGACTCCTATATAGCCCCCATATACTATGTATCTGGGGGTATAATTACTTACAAAAAGGCATCTAAGTGTAAAAGTTATTGTATAAAGCACATCTGCAGGTCTCAAGCAATCTTCAAACCAATTTAAAATGGTTATACATTAGCCTGCCAAAACAAAAAGTCACTGTATCAAAGAATAACATACATACAGATATATGAACAGACACAGTTTAATGATGGTGAAATGTCATTGCATGCAATGCAAAAAAAATTACCCTTCACAAATTTTCCTGGTTCTGCTCTTCAGTTGTTCACCTTGGAAAAAGATAATGAACACTCCCTTGTGAATTTCATCTCCCTAAAAAAATAAAAATATTTAATGCCAAAAAGTATTTACCTTTCTTATTGGGAAAATTTAATCAAGACGGCCATGCATTACTTATATTACCTGAATATCATCATCATAATTTCAATCAAGCAGAAATGCCCAATCACTTCATAACTATGTTATTTTTTTCTTACCCTTTGCCAGATTGTAGGGGAAAAGATAAAGCTTGTTTTAAGCAAAACTATCATAATTTGCCATAATGTTTTCATTAAAAATGTTGTTTGCTGCTACAGGTTTCAAAAGTCTATCAGGTGAATTATACATTATTAATTAATCAATCCAGTATTTCATAAAGGCTGTATGGTCCGACTGTTTGTATGCTCAGTTTTTTACTCTCCAAATTAACCATTTCCCACATACAAAAAATCTGCAGCAGACAACTTTGAAATGATCAAGTCCAAAATATCGATAATCTCTATATATGATAATATAACTTTTGAATAGAGTTGAAATCATTGTGGCAAATGGAGAAATTGATCATTATGAGCAACGTCTCCTGCTGCTACAATGATTTCAAAGTCTTCTACTGCAAAGGCGTCTATAAGTGGGAAAGGGTTAATCATTTCTAACATCAAGACACATTCTGCATACACAGAGGAAGACTTTTGAAGGAAGTGTCAAGAAATTTATTATTGTGAACAAATTTTCCCTTTTCCATTATTATATTTAAAAGTTTTTGCTGAAAATCACAACTAATTTGCTTGCCAAATGGCTATAAATCTGAGTGCGAGAGAAAAAATCCCCAGAAGATGATGAAGACACAAAAAATGTTTAGTGTAATGAAAATAATAAAAGGAGGTAATTACAGTGTGTGGATCTTTCAAGGCAACATTCATATCTTCGTATCTCATGAAGACATTGCCACGACAGGCGAACCACAGCATTCTCTCAAAGGCTGGCTTTTTCTCTCTTGGTATCACTCCGGCCATAAATCTGTTGAAATAGAGCAAACCGTCAAGTACAAGATAAACATAAACAATATTGGTTTAACTCTATCCCACTGACAGACATGTTTTAACATATCTGCAGCATAAGGCAAATATAGATATCTATACATGAAAGAATAAATTTTGAATTTGCTTGGAAAAACAAGTTTGTCAAAAAGGAGACATTGCTCATAAGCCGTTGATTAGACATAAAAGGTTTCAAGAGAAAACTTTAAAGCAATATCAATTTGAATGGATGAGCTTGCTTTTTTTTCCTCACCTGTAATCATTTTGTTCATGGTGGTTTTTGCCGAGTCATATGAAGAACAGTTACTTTAAAATAGTAGTATATAATAAAATATACCTCATGACGAAAAGAAACCCTATAGTGTGTGTACTCAGAAGAATCTTCTTAACAAACTTATTCTTTTAACCCTTTCCCTCATACTGCAGAGGCGTCAGAAAGAATCTATATGAGGGAAAGGGTTAAAACCCACATACAGACACAATGTTTTCAACTTTATTCAATAACTGTTCATTCATATAAAGAGAGTTTCCATATTTTTTACAAAATGTTTTCAAAGTTGTCTGCTGCAGATTTGTTGAAAGTTGGTAAGGGTGAAATACTATATTGAGGCATTTATTTGGCGGTCAAATTAACATTTTAACGGTTAAACCCTTTTCCACATTACACAAATCTGCAACAGACGACTTTGATAACAACTGGGCTGAATACCATGACCGAATTGCCGCGACCGGGGATCGTAAATGGCTCACTATGAGCAATTTATCCTTTTGCCACAATGTTTTGAAAACTGTCTGCATCAAAATAAATCTGTGAGTGGGAAAAAGGCCCCCTGATGTAGACCTCTGTAGGCTTACCCGAGTTGAATTGAACCTCCTCTATCCTCATGCACAAGCACATGTTGAGCCTCATCTACAATGTTCTGATGGCCTTGCTGCAAAAGGAAAAGAACAAAAGCTTTGAAAGAAAGTACAAATATGTGCAGAGACAAATTTGTTATTATTTCTGTTAAAATATAGAAAACTCTATAACTTGTGAAGACTGTAAATGTAGGTGTATTTTTTTTATTGAGTTATAAGATTTTTCACACTTGGAATAATTGCTAAGTTTCCAAAGGGTCTGCATGCTACTAATGTGAAATATGCAACATAAGAAAACATTTCCATATTACCTATTTTATGTGGATGAAGCAAAGTTGAAAATTCAGAAAGTATGTAAAGGACTTAAAGGTTTGTTAAGAAATGAAATACCTCCCCACATGTGGATGCTTCCTGATGATTGTAGCAGACTACGTTTGAAAACTTTGTGACAAAATGAGAAATTGCTCATAAAGCAATTTCTCCTTACACCATATTTTCAACTTTTCCCAATAATTATACCTTTATAGATATTTTTTGTGTTTTCCCCTAAATTTTTAAAAGTTTTCTGCTGCATAATATTATGTGTTCTTATATGTGATAAAGGACTAATTATTGTTTGTAGAGGCATGGGTCATTTAGGGGAATTACTATGTAAGAGTCTAAGATTAGTTCATGCTGTTCAACCAGTCTGATCAGACTTCTTCAGGTTACTGTTGAAGAAGCCAGCAGTCTCATTGAAATAAAACCAAAATATTATGTATCTTGAATCTGACAGCTAGGCATAAAAGGTCATCTCGGATTGACTCTATATGTTTGAATAATTAATCTACACTTAAATATATTGAAAACACTCAGCAATCACCGCTTCTATATCTCATATATGGATTATCTTCCATGTTGAACCCTAACAATCTTTGTAGGCAACATTTTGATTGGCTGATGAATAGGTTGATCTGAAACAACCTCTGACAGACAGTCATCAGATCTATTAGCACATTTACTACTGCATTGAAGAAAGCCGGGAACCAAAGCACCTTTTAATACTCTTTCCACAAAACAGTCCAATTTAGACCAATTATGAGCTATTTTGAATACTGTGTCTCAGAAATCTTACATACAGACATAAAAGTAAATAATAATTATGACCTTCAAAATTGCAAGAAGGACTTATTATGCTGAAATTAATACAAACATTCTAAAACTAAAAGCTTCAAAACTCTAATTTGCTCCTAAAATGTGTTAACACTTTCCACTTGCAGATGCTTTTTTTACACATCTATAGCAGACAACTTTTGAAAATATTCTTGCAAGGGAAAAATGGCTGATCATGAGCAATTAATCTTTATCAATTCTATCCAATAACTATTTTCTAATTTATGGGGTTTTAAATATAGTTGCCTTGATTGTTGTAAAGTCATCTGCAGCAGATTATTTATCTATGGGGAAAAGGGTTAATCCTTTCCTAAATATAGACACTTTCTCACGCCTATGCAGCAGACAACTTTAGAAAACATTGTGGCAAAAGGAATAATTGATCATTATAAGCAATTATTCCTTGTTGCCACAATGTTTTCAACTCTATTCAATTATTTGATTATTAATTATAGAAATGTTCTAATTTTTTTATGAGATAATTTCAAAGTCATCTACTACAGATTTGTTGTATGTTTGAAAATGTTACTGTAAGTCATGTACCAGAAGCATGTAAAGCTCAATGCTCTTACACATACAAACACACACAAACAAATATCCCTTTTCTTGCAGAGTTTTTGTTAAATGCATCACCATTATTTTCTTTTTAACAATGTTTACATTTATAGCGTATACTTGCACAGAATCAATAAAAGGGTAGTATTCACAAAAATGATGGAAGGATGGACGTGGTGCAAACCAATAGTCCTCTGTGGGTAGCTTAAAACCAACATACTGAATTAAACAAGAGGGCCATGATGGCCCTGGATCGCTCACCTAAATGTCAACAAGATATTCCTTAAATTTGACCTAGTGA
>JAUELF010252199.1:0-11821 GCA_031471495.1 Clinocardium nuttallii
GAGTAGGTGAACTGGCCGCCGTGATATGACTGAGAAATTGTTAAAAACGGCGTTAAACCCCAATCAATCAATCCTTTATATAATTTTTGTTTTGATATTCACTTTACATCCAATGAAAACGTAGGAATATCGTGACTGCAACAGAAAAAAATCGTATAAATCGTATAAATCGTTTGAATGTAAATGGTTCCTTTGTTGACTTTAAGTTACGTTCTAAAATTTCTCATGATGTGTTCAAAATTAGGCCATTCCAATTTTAAGAAAAATCTACCGTTTTAGCTCATTAGAATGTTCGTCTTGGTTATTTGTAATTTGGGTTTTGACATGTTTATCACCAGGTCGCTAGGCCATATTAAGATCAAATTTTTTGAACACTTTAGAAATGACTAAATTATCATAGAAAGGAGAGAAAACAGTATCCATTATTTTGTTGTTTGTTTTAATGATGTCCAATATTGAACAGGTCTGTTCAATTTAGTTCCTTCACATTGAGGTCCCCCCCCCACTAGAAAAGTTTAACTGCTTTAAAAAATGTGAGTGAAAAAAGAAAAACAAAACATGCTTATAAAGCACAATTTCACTTTTTGCCAAACTACTAAATTGACAAAATTATAAGCATATATATGATAATGCTCGATCTCCAACTAAATTAGGCTTCACTTTCATCATTGACTGCTAATTAACTCTAGGGGGTACAGAGAGTTGCACTCGAACGTGTATAACGTGTGTACACACTGACATCGTGTGGCCCAGTCTTATCATCTAGACACTTTCATATATTGCAACAACTACAAAATAAAGTGTCTATAATATTGAGATTTAAGAACAATCGATAACCAGTATCGCGGGTTATTTATAGAATATTTTGGAATTTCCGGACGCTTCTACTGTGTCATTGACATGTTTGAGTATCATGAGAGTTATTTTCAAGGCAGATAGAACGCACAATGATACTTTGTATCTGTTCAAACATGAAGAAAGATACTATTTACATATTTTAACTCTATGTAGATATTATCTCGATATATCTCAAATCTTAGTATCAATCCGGTACCAAAGTAGCACTGACATGATTATTATTAATCGTATGACTCTTTGCATCACTGATGGAACTTTATATTTGGCGGCGTAACGGATGAAGGTCAATTGGTTTGCAGTAGTAAATAAAAAGCAACGGGCTATTCAAAACTGACTATGTAAATGTTTTCGTTGTTGATGTTTATGTTAGCATTGTGGCGATTGATTTGACAATCGCCACATAAAATAATCGACTTGCCCTTGATAAAACTTCCAATGAAATTATTCCATTATTTACGGAGCTACATGTGAGTCAAACTATCCTTTCCTATCATTTCTGTCGTTTTCATTGTTGGGTATTTATTTACAATTTGCGTTACGACAGGGACATTATCTACGTCCTCCTGGTTACGATAATAGAATGACGTCATATTATAGAAACTTTGATTCGTAACATCCGGTTAGTCAGTAAAACCTTATCAGTTTTTATTTGAACTAATTTTAAAATAGACGACGAGTTTTATTACACGCAAAATTATCACATATCAAATTAGCAGTTACACTCAAAATAGATTAGTAAGTGACTGATTTGCCTATTATCACTGAATCTATAATGCTTTTAAATTAAGAAAAAACATATCTTGATTCTTTTGAATAATAGTTGTGTTACAATGTTGCAATGTATAGTTGGTTCTCCTTGAAGGACACGTAACTCCAGCTGCCATAAGACGGGTCTATGTGTTCTCTTTTGCATTTACCATGATTCTAGTCAATCTAAAAGTCGTATTATTGTTCTAACATTAGCCATAGCCTTTAACTTTTAGAATTATATCATGTAATGGATATCCGGGTATTTGTATTATTTGTCTGTATTACTATGATGTAAATACTGTTCTCACTTCTAATGTTATGTACTTATGCTGTATCATGTGTATGGGCCGGTTGCCTAAAATATCACATTAAATAAAACTTGAAACTTGAAACTTGAAATCTTCAATTTGCGATAGAGCTTGGCATTGTTCAAAGCGTTACTATTTAAAGACCCGTTCACATAGCTTACAAAAAGCCCCTTTCATTTCCTTTGAGATCGTTTGATACCCAGCATGTTTATTTCAGCATCTAACACATAACATAAATATACCTTTTTGTTCATAGCCATTTCGTATATTTGTACAGTCATCGCTTTTCCACAGCAAAAGGAACATTAAAATGTATGGCCAAACATGGCACGTGAATGTCGCGATGAGTAGATGAAGATATACGAATACCAGTATCAAAGTGTGTAATACAATCGTATCTAGAATATTTAAAGATATTCAATATAAAATGATATTCCAGAAATAGAAACTTCATTTATATTTAAACTTCAACACTATTATTGATTACATAATTTGAATTTTCTTCAGAATTTCTTTCCAGATTATTATTTTGTTCTAATTGTAAATATTTGTCTGTCATTTTTCTTCTGTTTTTTCTTTCTTTCTTTTTCATTTATTTAACAATAAATCATTTTGACCAACGGAATCAATTTCTTCAAAAACAAAAAAGGTATAACATATAATATAATTGTAATACAGAAGACATTACAAATGTGTAATTTAAATGTTTAGGGAATGGCCTTTCCTCAGTTGAGAGAACTCGTGGCCAGTCCCTTTTGCCTTTATATAAATGCTAATACATGTACAAATATGTATGTTTGTGAATACTATATGTTATTTTGGTAATAAAATATGTTGAAAGAAAACCTTGATACAGGAGGGTAGAACGCAATGTGTGTATAGGAGGAATTTCTCACCTTAATCAAATGATCCATATTCCATAATTGTTGTTCTCGAAATGTATCTGCTACATTAGTGTCAAATGACCAGTCTCGTGAGAAAACCAACATTATGGACTCTGCGTAAAGTATCGACCCGGATCAGCCCAAGCATGCTGCGCGAATCGTTTGTTTCAGCAATCTATACCTCTATCCCCCTGAGGCAGAATGTGTCGGCCAGAATCAGTCTACGCGGACTGCGTATCCAGATCAGCCTGCGCAGTCCGCGTGTGGGAAATGGTTTGCAATTTCATTCTTTTCCATAAATTAAACCCAATATATTGTACTGTAAAGAGGATAACTTTAAAAAACTTTTACAATCCCTTTTCTCACATCACACAAATTAGGCAAATAACTAATATAAGTATGAAGCAGTTTGCAAGTTGCTTGTAATAAGCAAGTTAAAAAATCTCCAAATTTACTTATTATTTGACAATATAATTTCGCAATCTTATGTGTTTCCATAAATTAAACCAAAGATATTGTACTGTAAAGAGGATACCTAACCTACTATGTCATGTTTAGTTATTTATACATAAAAGTTTCTATATGTTCATCTTCTTTTTCATGTTTGCCCCTCTCCGCTTAAACCATAGCACTTCTACCTTTAGTACTTTCAGTACTTTGATTTATTTTAATTTTTTGTTCGACCAGTAGGGACTCATGCCTTTCACAGTCAAATTTACCCTACTGTTCATATAAAAAGCACATACCTGTAATATAGTCAAACCTGTGTTTAAAGACCACATCTGGGAAGTGAACAACCTGGTCTTTGATCGCAGGTGGTCTTTACTTACAGGGTCATTTATATAACAAGTTATTATTAGGGAAACTAAAAGTATGGTCGCTATATAAAGAAATTGTTATTCTAATGTGGTCTTTAGCACAGGTTCGACTGTATCATTTTCAATTCTTTGGGTAAAAACAGAGGTAGCACATATTTCCGACACTTTATTTCTCATTTGCAAATTGGTTTTATAATTTCATATCCCTCTTCAATGCTACAGTCTGCAAAACGTTACCGACCTTATCTGCGGAGCAATATATCATTATGTTGATACAAACTATCCAAACAAACCAAAATAAAATAAAAACAAATAAACAAAAAGGAAACAACAACACATATACAGACTTCATGGCGTTAATCCATTTTATTAAGGATGTAACTTGAATTCAAATAAACATTAATGTCACAAAGATCAGAGTGTTAGTGAGTGGAAGATGGCAATGAAACGTCAAGGATATCAATAATAAGGAAAATCAGAATAAACCAGATCCCACCTGCAGACGCCATTTTGACACAATAGCAGCAGACGACTTTTGAAAAAATTGTGGCTGAAGTTGCAGTGGCTCATGATGAGCAATATCTCTTTTAACCACAATGTTTTCAACTTTATTTAACAATAGAGCTATCTTTTATGGAGATTTTTCAGGTTTCTGTCACTCTGTTTTCAAAGTCGTCTGCTGCTGATTTGTTGTATCTGGGAAAGGGTTAACACATCTTCTACCCGGATGTGCATATCCGCGTCTGTTTGTTCTGATTGGCTAAATAAATACCCCCAATGACCGGCATGATAAATCCTGTGATGTAAATCTGTCCGCTCCAATGGCAATATTGCATTTTTTGCAAACAATACAGTTTCAGCTGAGTCAGCTTGTAATGTTTGCATTTTAGTTATCAAAATATTCCAAACCTCCCATTAAATGAGAAATGGAGACCGCCCGATTTTGAATATGGAAGAGTCTACTGTAAACGATTCGGCGCTGAAAGAGTTAACAATATTCCTTTGTGACCTTTGACCGTAATGCTATTATTTATCTTGATTTGTTTATAAGGGGCCTACGATGCAATGATCCAAGATACCGGTTTTGCTTTGCATAAAAAGTAAACTATTTTATATTTCTAAAATATCGTTTTAAAAATATAGCAAAGAAAATAAATTTCAATACCAACCAATAAGTTGACTTATTTCATACATTCTGTATATGTACATTACTGTATAAATTATTTTATAAATTAAAGACGATTTGAAAATGGGCATCACTAGTTTATAGTAATAAGGCAGTTTAACCTACTACGACTTTATCATTTTGAAAATGCCCTCTCCTTTTCTCAACTTTGTGCCTCTATTCGTACATGTATAACTAGTATGGCAAACGTGGCAGAAATCATTAAAGGCGCTGAACTCCAGATGGAGCAAATATTGCTAATAGTGACAACAAAGTAAGTAATAAATAGTTCACTGTTTTTGCAGTAAATGTTGAACAATTGTCAATTAAAATGTTCAACATTGGGCTACTGGGTATGTCTACCCAGTAAAAATAAAGCATACACGATTAATATATATGGTAATGGAAGATTGAAATTATTACTCTGATTCTCATAATTATGATTCTAATATTTCAAGACAACTTTTGAACAGTTTTAAAACTTTGACTATAATATTTATTTTCTGGAGTTCAGCACCTATGAAGTAAAATGACAGTTTAATCCACTACGGCTAGATCATTTTGAAAATGCATTCTTCTTTTCTCCACTGTGTGCCTCTTTTGGTACATGTTTATCTATCCAGCATTGCAAAGAGAGCAGCACTCGTTAATTTACCGTAATTTATTCTTCGTCAGTTATTTCGTAAATCAGCACACATTCCCCCAACGATATTTGAATCGATTCAACCGCTTCAAAACAAATGCATACATCAGTAAATACAGAAGACTTCTATTGCAGACGACCACATCACATGCATCAACTTAATGTTCGCTTCAATGGTAGCCTTAAATCTGTACCAAGCATAACCTCTTTTCGTCGATAGATGGACAACGCCAGTTTTGACCTAGATGTTTTAAACAAATGATCTAGATTGAAGACCAATCAAATGTTGTATTTAATCAATGATAGCTTAGAAATAAAGGAAATTAAACGTTTTTATTGGTTCATAATTAAGTTGGCGATCCTACGAGTGGCACCGATAAGGTGAAGTTTTAAAATGAAATGTTCTGCATACTAAACTTTTATTGTTTTACGTAAGAAATAAAATTTCAGTGACAAATATTAATTATTTTTGAAACATGGTAAGATTTCAGTTATTTATCGTCAATTGAAACGTATACACCTCTCAGGAGCCTCGCGTAATATACAGTCATTTTCGGTCTTGTTCCATTTCTTAGTATTTTATCAAATTGATCGACATTCATCTTTTTAAAAGATATTTCTTGTTTTCTATATTGTGGTTATGCTAAACTCATATATAGTCAGTTACACAAGAAATTAAAGCATCTTTGAAAACGACGACGACGTTTGTTTAATTAACCCTTTTCCTCATCTAGACGCTTTCTGACGCCACTGCAACATACGGCTTTTTGGAAACAAAGTTGTCTGCTGCAAGATAGTCTAACGAGGGAAAGGGTTAAAGCGAAAGATAACGATTTGTGAACAAAACGATAATAAATATTTAATTTAGATTTGTATAAGATGAGAAATTCGTCATTTACAATACTGATTTATTTTCTTTCAGAAGCAAAACTACAATTTTACCAAAACTACAATTTATTGAAAACAATAACGCAATTTGAGACGAACCATTAGTTAGCCTCTTTTCATCAAAGCAAACGCAGTTTGACGCCTTTGCGGCAATTTCTTCTTGTTCCATACTGTTTTTAACTCTACTCCTGACGCGGAGCGGACAAGTACATCTGTTTTCAAAGCCAAAGAAACTACCTGTTCACTATCAAGACAGTTATTAGGCTGAATTGGTTTCAAACCTTAAGACAGCTTGGTTGTGCAGTGAAAGAGCCTCGACTGCGAGAGGTCACGAGTTCGATCTCCGGTAAATACTTTAAAAATGGTAGTACTGGCTGACCTCCATGGCGCTCAGGGTTGCGGGGTTAAGAAATATTTTAGTTTTGTTTGTATTCACCGCTATTGCTTGTCTGTGATTGGCTGAGATATTTTTATAACCTCATCACAGGCGTCCGAATTTCTACTACAGCAAAACATGCGGAAAATACCAATTACCTCGTTAAAATTTCTCAAAAAGTCTCTCTATATTGTCTATATGCTATGATAAAATGATCGTAAGATAATTTGGGAAATCCCGTACGTGTTACTATAAATAGCCACTCTTTACGTCCATATAGTGTAATAATAATGACAAGGTGTGCAACCTTGATTTACCCTCTTGCTCGATTCGGGAAATAATATAAACCGACCCGTTCTCAGGTAGAGACCGGTTCATAATTGATTTTTCTTCTGATCAACCACATCAAAATTTGTCAACGGTCAATATTTTAGACGTGCGTGCCATGTAACAGTATACTGTTAGTTGGTCAAAAACGTACATGGTCACCATATGAGAATTTAACATTGCAAAAAAACAGTCAGCTATGTTTGTTTACATAAAAAATAGTCCCCTAGCATGTTAACTATGCAGAATTTCCGCACGTCCTTAACTACGGTCATAATCGAAAAATCAAGACCATTTTCTTCAATGCAAAGTGAACGGGACAGTATGAAAGTATGCAATCCACATAGAGATAGAATATACCAGGTATGACCACAGGCGTCCGAATTTCTATTACAGCAAAAAATGCGGAAAATAAACATTAACTCGGTAAATTTCTAAAAAAAAGATATTTTTCTCGTCCATACGCTATTATAAAATGATCGTAATATTATTTGGGGAATCCCGCACGTGTTACTATAAATAGCCCCTCTATACGTCCATATAGTGTAATAATAATTCCTTGTCATTATTATTACACTATATGGACGTATATAGGGGCTATTTATAGTAACACGTGCGGGATTCCTCAAATTATTTTACAATCATTCTATAATAGCGTATAGACAATAAATAGAGACTTTTTGAGAAATTTAACGAGTTAATTTGTATTTTTCTGCATTTTTTGCTGTTATAGAAATTCAGATGCCTGTGAATACACCAAGCAATCAATCATGTTTTGCAAAGACGTCAATCGTCGGCGTAACGGAAGTACTCCACTACACTTCCACGGCTAAAGGCAGTATAAAATGTATGTTTACCTACAAATTGGAGGCATTTGAGAGTACTATGAGCATTGGTGATGGTCAAATTTACATGTACACCTTTTATCTTTGCGCTACCTTTGGAATAATGATGTAATTAGACTACATTTTCCCATGTTACTTTCAAGAAACTTCAAAACCAACGCAAGAGCCAACCCCTGCGCCAACCCCTGCGCCAACCCCTGCGCCAACCCCTGCACCAACCCCTGCACCATCAACGGAACAAACGGGAACTTCCGCGCCAACTAAAAAGCCAACTCCTGCACCAACCCCGGCACCTACTCCAGAACAAACGGGATCTCCCGGACCAACTAAACAGCCAACTCTCGCGCCAACCCCGGCGCCAACTCCAGAAATACCTGACATATCTTCTCCAACCGCAGCACCGACTCCTGCACCCACACCGGCACCCACCCCCGATCCAGGTATTTGTATTTTAGTATCTTTCGCATGTTTACTACATCTTTTACTATGAGCCATGCCACGTGAAACCACGTCCTTGAACATTATGGAGTTAATGTCAGTTATCTTTTCCCTCATATAGAAGCTTTCTGACGCCTCTACAGCAGATGGCTTTTTTTAAAAACATGGTGACAAAAGAAGAAATTGCACAAAACGTGCAATTCCTCCTTTTGCCACAATGTTTTCCATTTTTTGTCATAGGTCATCCATTTAATTATAGAGATTTTCCAGTTTTGGACAAAATATGTTCAAAGTCGTCTGTTGCAGAATTGTCGTATGAGGGAAAGGGTTATGAATGGATGAGCGAACGTCTGGGAAGACTAATCTTTAGACATTTTTGACCGTTGTAGAACCAACAAATTACAAAAAATAACAATGAAATGTAATATAAACAGATTATTCAACTTATTTTTTCAAAGATTAGAATATAATTCACTCGCCGTCTTGTGAATGGGAGAGTTACGAGTGACGTAACGAGTGACGTAGTCTATTTAAAGCCTCTTGCAATCATCATGTATGTCGTTAACTGTTTCTAGGACAGATGGCGAACTCAGGGGCGAATATTGATATGACCCTTCACTAGTCGCTTAAGTCAATACATAGGTTGATGTTTATGTTGCATAGCATTTAACAATTTCAATGTTTGATCAATTACATATGTCTTAGCCAATTTCGATCATTCAAAGTAGGTATACATCTCTTAATGTTCATGAAGCTATGGTAACATATGATATATGAATTGCATCTTTATAACCCATCTTAACTATGATATTTGAATTTCATTTATATAGCATTTTAATTATGAGGAATGAATTACATGAATACAACTCCATTTTTATTACAACTAACCATTTTACTGTCAAAGGAAATTAAAGGCTTTTGCAAACAATGCAGATTCAGGAGGGACAGCTCGTGACGAGCGGTCTCACCTGAAATATGCATTGATTGTCACTTAGACATTAAATTTTACCAAACCTAAGTGGTCTAATTTAAACACGAAAGAGTCGAGTTCGTGAAATTTCTACAGTGAATCTTCAAATTAAAACTTCCACTGAACAGCAATGTAAATACTGGTTTTATATACAATTTTAGTCCCAGTCCCTCGATGTGATACTGACGCCGAGGTAGTATTCGTGTTGGACGCGTCTAGCAGTGTTGGAGAAGCCAACTTCCAGACAATGTTGGGATTCACAGAGAGTGTCACATCACGTCTGAAGACAGACTACGAAAAACTTAACGTTACAGTGATAACATTCAGCAATACACCGCAGGTATGTGTGATGCTAAACATGTAAAATGCAATGTTGTGCTAGTTATTTCCGTGATAACATTTAGCAATAAACAGCAGATATGTGTGATGCTAAACATTTAAAATACAATGTTGTGCTAATAATTTCTACGGATGGATTCAGTTATAATAACTTAAATAGACACAATTATTTTTGTGTTTACAGTAGATTTGCCTTTCTGATAGAATATCTGTCTATTGTTTGCTATGCCAATGTTGAATGTTTGAGCGTTGCTATGCGACAACCAATCTCTAGGCATTTTCGTACAGTGTAGACCCACAACAGCCACGTCATCCACGCAGTCTTATCTGGCTATTCACTGGCACCAACAGAAAAAACGTCTATAAAGCAGCATCCATGTGGAAAATACGCATGAATGTGCAGTCTGGTGACATGTGAAATAATTACATTAGGATTGGTTTTCATAGTACACGGCTCATTATACTAGAAACGATTTGTGAACTCTTATACTGCCATCCACGAAATTTAGCAATATCAATTTATGCGGTGCTCTACGAAACCCAACCTAAACGTAATTCTTAAAGTGTGAATAAAAGCCTGCGCACCCATGTACTAAGGGTCCAAAACGGATTCGGCGTTTCTGGAAACCTTCTATGACTAATTAGCGAACAGTGCACTTCCAGATCAGAATGCACGATCGGGTATATTAATCTGGATCTGCACTGGTCGCAAATGCATAACGGTTTGTTTTCGCTGTGTAGTGCTTTTAAAAACATAGTGAAAAAAGTAAAAATATCTCAAAATTATCAATTTCTCCCTTTGACACAACTGTTTTCCACTTTTAGTCGTAGGTTATCCATTCAATTATAGAGATTTTCTTTTTTTTTGATAAAATATGTTTAACGTCGTCTGCTGCAGAATTGTTGTATGAGGGAAAGGGTTTAATTTGAAATATATCGCTCGCTACTCATTTATACGTTATGTGCAATGACTAAAACGTGAATTTAGAATAACGCCTTTTGGCACCTCTGCAACAGACGACTTTTGAAAAAAGTGTGACAAAAAGGAGAAATAACTTATCATGAGCAATTTCTTTTTTCGCCACAATATTTTCAACTCTATTCAATAATTACACATACATAACGATAGAGATTTAGAGATTATTTATTCAAAAAAATAAAGGTAACCAATGAACATGCTCCAATGCTATAAATGTTTAATCTGTGCTCAGAATTTGTACTCGAGTATCTGATTGGTCAGAAGCAAATTCGTTCTCCAAATTGACCAATCAAAAGCCTTATTTGGAGCATGGAGTTCATTTCTGAGCATGGAGTACGTTTTAAAAGTTTTATAGTTTCGGGGCCTGATCCGGGTCGATACATTACGCAGAGGCCATAGTGTTGGTTTTCTCGCGGACGGCTCTAGTGTGAACTTGCGATAACTCCAATTCATCGTTTATATCGAAACATTTCCTTGAACGATTCTGTCCTTAGAGACAATGACTGCTCATACGATCAACTAAATCTGCTGCGGGCATCTTTTCTATATTTGATTTCATCACTAGGTTTCATTTCATAATTAACGTTGAAGTATGTATGAACTACGGACCGAAAAATGCTTAAGTGATTTATGACCTAGTCCTTCGATCACTCGAACGCATCGGTAACTCGAGGTCATTTATTAGTCAATTTCGAGTTATCGCGAGATACATGTGTTTGTAATGTATAGCCCTAACAGATTATACTGTCACACATTGAATAAGTTAAAAGGTCAGTTGATATGGACGTATATATATAGTGTGTTTATGGACGTATCATACAAGTGACCCGGACACTTCAATATGCAGGAGTTATTTCCCCTGATGAATATATACAAATATCCTTAGCATAAATATCTTTGTACGGATCGGGTGATGCTGATCAGTAAAACATGTGAATTGTCTAAGAATTGTCAATATTTTATAATAACATAATTACGTCATTTGGTACCAGTTCGTGCAATACTGAATATAAATGTACATTTGTATTTGAAACTACTATATGTATATGAATTGTATATACAAATAAACTATTTATTATTTAAAAGGCAAAGTGCAATGCAAATTCGTTATTGATTAAAAAAGTATTTATTTGACATTGTTGTTCTTGTCTAAACCATCCCGGCTCGGCCAACTTTCTTTCCGACGTTTGACAATAGTCAATGCGACATGCGTCATTCGTCTTCCACCAATGG